>JAOXYB010067600.1:0-10123 GCA_028565635.1 Phoronis ovalis
AAGAAGTATACAATCCAAATCCAAAATTTTCAACTGGGCTGCACACCCCCACCAAAAAATACCTTGAGTACCACCCCAGCGGTTTTCTGGGGCATAGTGGTCCCGGGGGTACTCAAGGTTTTTTGAATATGGGGATGTGCCGCAGAACCCAATCCAAAATTTTAGCTTGTGGTAGCAAACCCAATCCAAATTTTTTGAAATATAAAGGTAGCAATCCAAATTTTGTGAAATGTAAGGGTAGCAATTTTTAAATATTTGAGTGGCAATCCATTTTTACGCAAACTGACTGATACAAACCAAATTCCAAAAACGTTTTATGGATACAAACCTAAAATTAATCCAAATTATTTGCTGTAAGCAGCGGGTCACGAGCAATCCAAATTTTTGAATTTTTTTACGGTAGCAATCCAGAAAAATACAGGAAGAAGTGTACAATCCAAATCCAAAATTTTCAACTGGGCTGCACACCCCCACCAAAAAATACCTTGAGTACCTATGATTTTATTACACATAATATTAACTTAAAATGCACCAGGAACAATATCGTCCAACGTACAGTTGTGCATTTTATCTGCATTTATTTTTTTAATTCAGAACTTTTATAAGAATGCTAAACATGTCTGATTCTGACAACTCTGTTGAGCTCCCAGCCAGCGTGAGTGGCATTGAGAATGATTATAACGACTACATATATGCACCGTCTAATGGATTTTCAGGTAATGTTTTATTTTTCATTTTTTTATAAAATATTTTTGTACCTTCTTCAAATTGAAATATTCTGGGAAAATTCACTATGACGAAGAAACACATAAATGTAATTTAGGCTCAAGTTTACTCTAGTTTCCAATAAAAACAAGATGTATATAGTAGGCGTTGTCACAATACAAGTGCATAGTAATCAGCATAATATTAAATTTGCAGTTAACGACCATCAACCATGTCTTCTAATTACTGAACAACCGCAGCCTCGTGGATTTCGATTCAGATATGGAAGTGAGGGTTCTTCTCATGGAGGTTTGCAAGGTGTGCATTCTGAAAAAGGAAGAAAAACATTCCCAACTGTACAGGTGTGTGTATGAATAAGTGAAGACTGTTACGATAGTAGTCTAATATAATAATGTAACCCATTTTAAGAGTTTAAAGAAGACAACTAATTTTTCAGATTTATTGCAGTTGGTACGTAAAGTTTAATTTCATTAAAATTTTCAATGTATATTTCCATGGACACTTTTATTTTAAAGGACAGTTTGTGATATATTATTACATTTTTTCAAACTGAAGTGTTTTGCTATCAAATTGCCTCAAGGTATTGATTGTAAAATTTCAATTTTGTAATTTTTATTAACTAATCATGCTTGTATGCTTGATAGGAGGCCTAAAAGTCACTTTTGTATTATTTTTAACGTAATTGCTGTAAACAATTCCCTGTAGGCTGTTATTAATGAAGAAACAAATTAAAGTAAAACTATCAACTAGCAATATAGTATTGTAACAGTGATATGGAACTAGTTGTTTCTTAGCCTGCAGATGGGCTATTGTAAAGTGTTAATTCTTTTTTTGGAAAATACCGACTAGGAATTCCTATTTACCATGTCATAGTACAGTAAGAATATTTTCCGCATTTTAGATATGTCATCATAATGGACCTGCCAGGATCGTGGTTACCTTGGTAACAGACGAACCCGTCCCAAAAGTGCATGCACATGAACTAGTTGGGAAGAACTGTCAGGTCGGGCTCTGTGTTGTTGAGCTAAAAGGAGGAAAAAACATGACAGCAACGTAACTATTCTTTGCAATTTCATTAAAAGAAAATTGATAATTGTTTTATGTATGGTAAAAATTTTAAATTTTAACTTGTTTTCTAAAATTGAGTCATACAGGCTATATTAATAATTTCTTTATCAATAAAAAGGAAAATATTTGAAAAATATGTTTTTATTGTGTAAAGCTGTTAGTGTCATGCACAATATATTACTCTCATGCCCCACCAAATACACAATTATTGAATGACATTGCCTGTATGATAGTATGGCAAATAACACACTTTCTAAAACAGCCCTACTAAAATTTATCACAAAAACATTTTAGGAATTTACTGAATTTTTTTTGTAGATTTCCAAATCTTGGAATTCGCCATGCGACTAAAAAGAATGTAGTAAAGATTTTGCAGACGAGAATAGAGGAATCTTTGCGGCTTCAGAATCTATTTACTACAATGAGTGGCCCTATGCAACAAGAATATGTTCTTATAGGTTAGTAGACAATGTTCGCATATGTCACCCGGAATTTTAGAGCCTATAAATCATCACTAATTCGTTTAATATTTCATATGTCCAAGTTTCTGTGACTACCATATGCTACCTGCATTAATTTGAAAACCCTAATTATTATAGTTGATTCAGTTTTTGGTCATCTGTTGGTATGTTCATTAGTATCACTATCATTTCTAATGTCATTACATAGTCGCAATTAAACTATTTTTTTTGATTGCTAAGTCATAATTGTTTGGTAATTTTTAATAGTTTTTTAGGCTTAAAAAAGGCTACACATTTAATATCTATGGTCCATGAATCATGGTATTATTGCAATATCATTGAGGACAGTTTCGCTTGTCAAAAGAAACAAGTCAGCTGGATTTCCCACATTTCCTCTTAATGTTATTTGATAGTTCACCATTTGTGATTGCTGCCCTGACTGAGTTCTTTGCACTTTTCAAAACCTTGTGAATTTATTTGAATCGCAGAATCAGATAAAGAAAAGGCAAGAAAACAGGCAGAAGAACAAGCCAAAAACATGAAATTGAACGCAGTCCGATTATGTTTCCAAGCGTACCTGATGGAGAAAGATGGAACGTTCAGTCGTATGCTGCCGTCCGTTATTTCTGATACTATTTATGACAGCAGTGAGTACAAAATTCATTATTAATACACGAACAGTGGTAGATAATGCTGAAACTCAAATATCACTGAAGACTATCTGCTTCGTTGACTATAACATCTGTCATCCTAATGAGGTTCACGTTCTTTGTTTTAGAAATTTTGCAAAAATTCTAGTTTTAGGCATTGAATCATATATGTTTATGAGGATTTATGAAGACTAGCATTTAGACGTCAAAGTAGAAAAAATGTTGCTCATTCACTTGCAACAACATGATAGCTGAACACATTTAGCTCTGTAACTAAATTGACTTCCTGTGTTACATGTATTTATTGTATCGGCTATCTTGGAAGTAATCCAGGTCAAAATTATATCAGACCTGTGCTTTGACCTGTACTTACCCTGTACCAAATAAAACATTGCTTTGTTCCTACATCAAATAGTTTTCATTAATAAAATAAAGCTTACATGCAACAAGTTGTATTTGTATATTTATTACAAAATTTCTACCACCATTAGTTTTTGTTGAAAGACAATTGTTTGCGCTGTTTGCAGAAGCCACAACTGGAAATTCATTAAAGATTTGCCGAATGGATCGTCAAGCTGGCTCGTGTGAAGGAGGAGAAGAAGTTTTCTTGTTGTGTGATAAAGTTCAGAAAGGTGAGATGTACAGTAACAGATACAGAAAAAGTAAAATAGCTGACTTGTGTAATTTACTCCTGACAATGCCGGCATCCTTTAGTTACACACGAAACTTGTTGTTTATGTATTGATGGGCTCACGAAAAGGAGGGCATTTGTTAGATCAAGAACATATTTTTTTTGGTTTAGGCTCAGCATGCGAAGGATGCGTTTTGTGAATGTATGTATGCAGAACTACGTCATTGTTCATTCACAGAATGCGACATGCTGGGATTGTTTGGGTCTGAGACTAGTGGCTCCACCAAGTGCATGCAAATAGTCTATTCATGTACATATACTGCAAGGCAATATTTTTGTGATAGTTACTGTTAGCAAATTTTATGACAACCATACTGACTGATATGATATATTCTTTTTCACAAGATGAAAAGGGGCCTATGACTTGCATCTTTTTGAAATTAAATTTCAAAAAGTAACAACATTTTCCCAAAATGGATGTTTATCAAGTCTTGAGAACCCGGTCCCTGCACTCCAGCATGATATATGGGATTGCATGATCGTTACGAAATTCGCTGAAAAGGGGGGTTATTTTGAAAAAAGCTATTGTCCTCGAAACTTGAAAAAAGGGTAGATTTTAGAAAAGAATACTTTGAAAATCAAAAATAGGATATAAAATTGAGGGAAATGTGACCTGATTCATACTAGAAATGAGTAAAAAATACATCAGGAAAAACTTTGTTCTTGTTGGGGTTCAATTTTACTAACCGTACCTTCATCGACTGTACTTAATTATTTAGTAGCACATAGAAATGGTAGAAATTTGTTTTTGTCTCCTTGAAAACCTAAAAAAGTTTTTTCAGTGCAAAATATCCTTGTTTTTGCAAAAATAGGGATACTAAATTAAGGGAAAATCAAAATTTGTTCATTTTAAAAATGCGTAGCTGTCATGTGTTACGCCCATTTTGTTGGAATGCGAGGACTGGTTTGAGCACTCTGTCTCCTTTGATAACTTTGAAGTGTAACCTAGCTGTGTAATAACATTGCCACAATGTATCATGAGTCATTTAATTTTTCTAACTTATCTTGGATATACTTAAATTTCAAAGATGTAAATTATTTTTTCAGACGATATCAAAGTGAGATTTTACCAAGAAGATATAAATGGCACCTTGATGTGGGAAGGTTATGGTGATTTTGGTCCTCAAGATGTCCATCGTCAGTATGCCATTGTCTTCAAGACTCCGACTTATAGTAATACCAATATTCAAAGAGAAGTTATAGTTAACTTAGAACTGGTGCGTCCAACAGACAATGAGGCGAGTGATTGGAAACCGTTTACTTTCTATCCTAAGCAAATTGGTAAGTCTGGTGAAAATGTAATTAGTTCATGTATAACCTTTGGTAGTAGCTGTTTTAATAAAAAAAATGAAAATAGTAGATCTCAGCATGATGGACAGTTGAAACAATTTCTCTATTTCAGTCCAACAGTTGAATAGAGTTTTAGCTCCCTATCATTGACATGTCCGCATTTAATTTTAGGATTTTGTCTGTACTGAAAAAAATCTGTTTAGTTTGGTTGGTATTTCTGCCTTTCTGGTTTGATTAAATTGCTTGGAAAATAAAAATAATATAATGCCTGTATGAACAGCACAATTGCATTAAATGTTAATTTCCCTCTTTTAGACACATCATACTCAAGGGTGAATTTGTTAATAATCTATTCCTAAAGTCTAACCAATAATCTATATTCAGAATGTCCAGGCCACTATTTTTGTTTTGTTTTGGAGATTTATGATTCCACATTCTTTATTATAAATTATGTCTTATGAAGTAGTACATGTAAATATGTCATGACTTTGTTACAAGTTATAGTCGCATATTATTTAATTGCAGACAAAGATTGCATTGATAAAAAAAGGAAGAAGGCCCTTCCATTTTCTTTAAGCAATGATACTGGTGGAGGAGGTTTTCCTCCTGGAGGATCGGGGGGTTTTGGAGGTGGAGGGGGGTATGGTGGATTTAATGGAGGAATAGGAGGTGGAGGCTCAGAAAATATGGGAGGATATGGTGGGAACCAGGGAAACTCATTTGGTGGAAGCAGTGGTTATGGTGGAGGAAATATGGGTAAGTTGTTTGGTTAAGGTGTAACGTCAGAACGTTTGATTTGCAATCCGTTATAATTTCCTGTAGTAGACTAAGGGCTGATAGTATGAGAGAGCGATGGAGGGTACTAGATCCCAATAACTGTTTTAAGGGCGTACGATCAAGCCCCTCAACTCACAAAAAAAACTGATTTAAATCAGAAAATTACAAAAAATTAAAAACAGCAAAGTATGCCACCATTTCCCTAAAAACCGAGCCTCCCTAATCTAAATTCCTGGGAGCTCCCCTATAATTCCAGCTACTTTAACCCTCTTCCCTGGGAGCTCCCCTATAATTCCATCTACAGTTTAACCCTCTTCCCTGGGAGCTCTCCTATAATTCCATCTACTTTAACCCTCTTCCCTCATGGTTATTATTAACTTGCAATTATGCAAACTGTTTCAATCTGCTTCCTTCCCGTATAGGAAAACTTTTAATATGTCTCTTCTTTCATAGTAATATTATTATTGTTAGGTCTTCCTTCCTGCTGACTTTTGATTGGACGTTGATGGATCAGCATTTTTAGCATAATATGTAGCTGTATGTAATTAAATTAAGTTGGTATCATATATATAGATATACTTATATATATAATATAATATAATATTATGCATCTGTCCAAAATTAAATTGAGTTTTAAATAATTTATATAATTTATATTTAATATACAGTTAGCATGGCATTATATAATATACTTATAACAAAAAAAAAACTAAAAATTTGAAAGAAACTTTCAAAATAATCAGCATGTAAGAAGTATTATTTATACTAAGAAATTAATTTTTTTAAATTCCTCACTTTTAATGGCAGCTGGTACAAGTTTCATGTTAAAATTATAAAACACAGGGACTACAAATGGTTTCGTCTTGTCAGTTAACCATGGATGTGTGATTAAAACTTTGAATATGGGCAATAGTAATTGTATTTGCTGCTTTAAAACATGAATTTTTTATTCATCAGAAGTAATCAATTATCTTTTCCATAAGAGTACATATGTCACATAATAAAATGAGGGTAATTACTTTCATGTGCCTCATCTCTTTTCCCTGTACCTATTTGACCTTTTATGCATATAGACAGTGTTTCCTTTCTGATGAGGAAATAAAGACGTCATGTTCTTATAGTAGGAAATTACTATTCTGATTGGGTTTCAGAGTGTTGTCACGGAGGGTCGAGTAATTATGCCGTGTTACAGATAACCAGTAGACTGCGGAGAGATTGAAATATGGGTCATCTTGATGATTGCTCTTACAACTGCTTCCAGTATCTCAACTCGTCAGAATAATGAACTCCCTGTGAATAGTGGTTAGATCTCTTAAGTCCATTATATGTTAACTTTATGGTAAAAACAGAGACTTTTTAATAATTGATAGAAACCTTTATTAGGGATGAGCCGACCACTAAATGGTGGACCTTCAGACCTTCTACATCCAACACCAACTGAAGCAGACGATGATCTGGCGACAGATTCAGCGCCATTTGAAGCAACAACTGATTATCATCAACAGATCAGTATGGGTTTACCAACAAAACAGATGCCATTCTCATCTTTTAATTCCAAAGTGTATGATGTAGAATGTCCCAACTCAAAATGTGACTCAGCGTATTGTTCTGTGTATGGTGATAAGACAGGAGCTGCCTCATCTAAAGCTTCAGGTATGTACTACAAGAGAGTTGAAAAAGCCTAATACATAATATTGTTTTCTACTGATTTGGTACCTTATAGGCAATGTTTAGTTACTGTCCAAGGCATACATGTATGTAGGCGCATGACTCAGTGTTGTAGCCTATGTTCATTCTTTTTATGAGACATTTAGAAATGATAAGATTATATGGTTAGTATGTTTGTCGTGACAAAAATTGGTAACCCGAAGGTAATATTCTTAATATGCAGTTAATGTACAACTGATAAATTAACCGTTGTTAAACCTTATTTTTGTGTTCAGTATATGTAGATTTTCCACTGAATGAAAGACAGCACATTCCAGCCGCAGATTATGATATTAACCTGATATTGTAGATACATGTACCTTTGCACATTGTTTATATACTAGCTGTGGTGTTGGCACAAATATTCACTAGGATTTCGAGGAATTTTATTAAATTTAGAGGCTATTTTCAAATTTAAAATTATAGTGTTGTAATTTTAAAGACATTGGCTCTACTTTAATTATAAAAATCTTAAAAAATAAATATGTTTTGAGTTGTCGATTATGTTACACAGAACATATTCCACCAACCACTCAACCATGGTAAAATATATTGAAATCAGGGCGAAATAAATATTCAATAAATGATATGAAAATTAACTTTCTCATTTATATTTCTGATTGAAGTAGATCCAGGGTCTTTTTTGCCTGTCAGCATGTTGTACTTTCTGGTAGAAGTAAAAAATTCCTGAAATAACATATATTTTTTTAAAATCCCAATTTTAATTTTGGGCTTTTTCGCATTGGAATACTACAATTCATGTGTAATTTTCTGGAAATCAGCAGGGATAAGACTGAATAGAAATTAACTGATAATACAATGTATCAAAGGGCAGGTATCCATGTCAAACAAAGATTTGTATTAATAGCTTTGGGAAACATTTCTCTGTTTTGTATTTGCATAAATATTAGAATGGAGATGGATGGGACATCTTATACTGTAAATGCTAAAATGTTCGAAAATATGTTCAATTTTGCTTAAGGAACTGGATAATTTGCCTTCATTACAGCCTCCTAATGAAAAAGGTTTCTGCTTCAAGGTAGAAAGACACCTAAATAACATCATGTAGGTATGTATTAATATTTCGTTCAAGTAAATAACAGCATATTGTTACTGTTTCAGTGCACCCTTCAGTGCCTCAAGTTGTACCAGGTAACAATGACTTAGCACTAAAAATTGCTGAGCGTACAGCATGTGGTTTACAAGACTATGCGATGACGGGTAATGTGGCTGTCATTTTGATGGTTCAGAGACATCTGGTGGCAGTTCAGAATGAATGTGGAGACAAGTAAGTATGGAATAATATTGCTTGCATTTCATTCCTTATTTTGTAGTAATAAACTTTTACAAGATCAATGTAATGATATAACGTTGTCAGTATAGCGTTTGAAATAGTATGACAAACAAGTACAATAGCAAATATCTTGGAAAAATACATGTAAGCAATTATGTTTAAACTGATTTGCTATTATTTCACTTGCTTATGCTGTTCTTAAAGTTGAAGTTATTAATATTTTCAGCACACTTCATTTAGCTGTAATTCATCACCAGATGGAGGCACTGAATAATTTGGCTGTAGTTACAAGCACCATTCCAGAGTCAGGACTTGTGAATCAGTATAATTACTTAAATCAGGTAATGAAAAACTGTATCTGTACATGGGTATCAGACACATGCATTACTTCTTAAATTACTATAGTCACCTGAGTAATTGGCTGTTTGTAAGTATACCAGCTATCTTTGTTGTGTTATCAGTCAACATAATAATAAAAGAACCTTTTTTTTTGTTCCAGACTCCTCTCCATCTGGCTGTTATTACAAGACAGTCGAAAGGTGTTGAGATACTAATGAAAGCTGGTGCCAGCTCCTCATTAGTTAACAGACAAGGTAATACCCCCATTCATTTGGCAGCCAAGGTAGGAGATGTGGACTGTTTACGTGCAGTACTGCCAAAAAGTCTTGAAATGTTCACGGATACTATTGCTCCAGAGATAAACCAACTCAATTATGAGGGTGAGTATTAATAAAACATGGTTGAAAAAAAAACAAATATTGTGTCGTATAAGTCTGTGAACTAAATGTTCCTTGAAAATTGATTTCCAACTTATTTTGGTTTATTCGTTTTCTGTGCTAAGACTAAAATACTTTAGTTTGTCTGTTAATTGTCAAAGACTGAAGATTTGGAATAAAAACCAGAAGCAGTTTTCGGTATCTGCTAAAAGCAAAAACTGCTATCTCAATACAGTAAAAGCTGACTCTTTCCAATCAAGTTTGCTGCTGTTCACATAGCATTAGTTCTTAAAAATGTATTTTTTATGTTTTGCGTATACAACTGATTTTTTTATTTTGAATTTTGTTATAATATACCGTATTTAGGAAATGCACCTGTTCATCTTGCTGCCCTGAGTGGAAGTGTCAAGTGTGTGCGTTTGTTACATGCCATTGGGGCGGACATGAACCAACCTGATGGTCGAAGTGGTCGCACACCATTGCATCTTACTGTTGAAAGAGAAGATTTGGCACTGACAGGGTTCTTGATATTAGAGGTGAGAACTGTTTATGTCAGATGTACTGTTTCACTATTGTAGAAACTAATTATATTGCATGTATAATAACCAGAAAAGTGCTGTTTCGTGTGGTATTGCCGTTATATGTTTCAAACTTATTGAACCCGAGTTAAAGGGAAAAGCCAACATTTTTGATGTTTTTTTTGAATAAAAGTAATTTTTCTAATAATTCAAAATCTTCCCACC
>JAOXYB010067623.1:0-10122 GCA_028565635.1 Phoronis ovalis
GCCGAATATGAAACCGATCGGGTAAAAACTGAAGCTGTTATCGCGAGATAAAGAAAGTGTTACATACGACAACGACGACGCCTACACTACGACAATACGCCCATTCCACTATGGTGGATGGGCATAAAAATGCTAAGGTACTAAAAACCAATTCTAGTATTACCTGTTGTTGCTTTAACTGGGCATCCACTGTTGGCCAATTCTGAAAGCGCAAAAAAAACATACTATTTACTATTTATTAATTTCATCGTTTACCAATTTCTTATGTGTAAGTAATTTCCGCTGAACCACCGTCAATTTCAACTCTTCAATGTCCTTATCTTCAACTAATATTTGGGCTTCCCTGTAATACAAAATGTTGTTTCTTGTAATCAAAATTGCATACCATCAATTACAATTTTATAGATGGAAAGTCTATTTATCTCAGATGCTTAGTTGCAACTGTACCACAAGAAAATGCCTACTGCTGAACCTTTTAAAACGATTTCAACCAAAAAGCTCAAGTTACTTTTTAATTTACAATCTCTCATTATTCAAACAAAGAACTCTTAAAAAACAAAAAAGTAACACTGATATTATCAAAAAGCTAAAGATTTGTGTAGTGAAGTGAATTGTGTGTATTGTGCTGTACATGCAATTTGTTAAAAGGTATGTTAAGTAAAAGCTACTGCTCCTTACAAAACTGCATAAGCAGTGTCACAGGCAAATCAAAACACAGTGCACTCCAAAAAGTACTACAGAGAAATAAAGTGAGATAGTTGATTTGCTAAGAGAGCCCATATACCACAGAAAGCAGGGATAAAACATTGTACACTAATCAGAAATGAATAAGCAAGAAATTAAGCAAGCTAGAATACAAGACCGTGTACACTTTTACTACCTTTAAACAAAGCATCAGCCGGAAACCCACTATCTTTGCTAAAATAATTATTTATTTCATTAAGTTTCTCATTCAATGAATATTACAAAATATATTATGGTATATTGACCACATATCAATAGTAAGTTAAGACAAGGAGTAACATAATAATCACACATACTCTGCACCTGCAACTTGATAGTAATCATCCTCAGTTTGAGTATATAATTTATTTGACCGACTATAGCTGAAAAAGTTCCATAAATATAACAACTAATTGATTTCATTTTGGGACATGAAACACAACACAACTGGCATACCTATTGTTGAGATCTTGGTCCTCTAAAGCCCTCAACGTTGCATTTGTTAGCTTAACTTCCTCGACCAACTCTTTGAAATTGAAAGCCTAAAAAAGAAAATAAAAGTTTGTAATCCTATAGTCTATACCTGTCACGTACCACATATAGACATGATGGGCATAAATTATGAGCTCATTAAAACGAGATACAATCGGGATACAAGGGAACTGGGAAGGGAACACAGTCCCGAGAGTATAATTTCCCCGGAATCTCCGACCCCGGTCACTGGGATACAGTAACAGCTAAATGAAAAGCAAACTTGAATTCCCGGACTGGAGATATGTTACACGTCAGTGTCACCGATTCCATGTCGGAAAAGGGCAAAAAGCTGTAAGTAGTGTAAGTTCGCGAAGGTAGTTACAATTAAGTGCTGTACCACTTGTTTCCGAATACTTAAATTTGAGAAATGGAATGCAGAATTTACCTCGACCAGGTTCAAAATGTTAAATATCCACTTACCATCTTCTGGCAGAAACACGCGTACGGAGAGCTGGAGCTATTCGGTAGATGTTGATAAAGAAGTCTGCTGATTGGCTAAAATAACCATGTCAGCACCACCACGCGGCAAAAATCTATATTGCTTCTCAGAGACGTTCACGGAGTTCAAGATGACGGAACTGAATGTTATTAGGGGGCATTTTTTTCCGAAACAAGCGATTATCTGAAAACAAGATATCCTATTTCGATCTTGAAAATAGGTAGTAAAAACACACCCTTTTATTATTTTTGGGACTAAATTTTCGTTTTTGTAAGATTTTTTTAGCTATTTTATACCCTTTTCAGGGCGTACTGGGTGACCGGTCTGAATGCTGAAAAACATACCCTTTCGCCCGTTTTTTTGTAACGAACATGCGTACCAGCTATTCTGACTGTTACCCCCCGGGATAGAAAAGGCCTTATGTTCTATGTTCTAACTCCGATGTCACGTGAGATTGGATATTTTAGTATGATGTTTTTTCCGCCGGTATTAATACACTGCCTGAGATATGCCATCAAAGGCGACGTAACATTTTTAATGCTATACTTATATCACACTTAATGTCATATGATTCTTAATAAATAATTTGACAAATACAACAGGAAAAAATTCCAGAGATCATTTTCAAGCCACGCCCCCTGCACGCCTGAGTACGAAGACCTGAGTACAAGCACGACGGAAACTTTATAATAATAGACATAATAGTTTAGTTAGAGACAGTATATAGAGGCGATGGGTTGAAGCTGTTTAAAATAGAACAGTAAGGCAATATTTCGAACAATATACGGTTTATTTACCTACAAGAAGAACTGGACCTAAAAAGAAAAGTATATCCTGTGGTAACTAACTAAGCTTTGAGAAGCGTGGAAAACATGCCCTGTGGTAAATGCAGGAGCTGAAAAAAAGGGGCCTATCGGCACCCCGGGGAGAATGTTCCCTTGGCATTGCGAAGATGTCCCAAAGAGGCCACGCGTCTTATATAGCGGGGATTTAAATTGTAAATTATTATAAAGAATAAGACATGCCATCATAACAGCGATAACATTCAGTATTACTACATTTTTTATTCTCTATATTTTCAATATATGATATATGGCGTGTAATTTCTTTAAAACAAACCACACCATGAAATAAATATTAAAATTACGAAGAAATTGAATGTATTGAATTAATATCATTTATGCGCCTGGCATGTACGTGACTCAGATTCGTGACGTAGCTGACGCATTTCCAATGTTATAATTTTGTGTGTTCTTTAAGCATGTAAAGGAATACTGTTTTTGTTCATGTTCAATGATTTGGAGAAAATTGTATACTCAATACTGAATAATACTTAAACAAATCATAGACCAGAAATGCCGTAGATATTACAATTGGCTTTACTTATATAAATATACCGATAATATTTCCCTTGGCAAAAAACCAGCGGTTTTGTGATTCAGAAAACTGAGGGATAAACCTAATCTTAAAACTGATTTTTAACAATCATCGGATATATAGTGTTATATAACCTGATGTATGCTGTTGATTTGGATACATACACTAATAATAGCAATGATGTGTGAAGTGGAAATATCATTTGAGAGGGTTTTTCCCGGTAATTTTCTCTGTGTGCATTGTGTGCGGAATGAAAGGAATGAAAGGAATATTTTTACGCCTACTCACGGAATCCCACACAGTATGAACAATATTGATATTTACAAGTAAAATTTCCCTTGTTGCTGACGCACATTATATTCGCAATATATTTGTTTAATGTACGTATGCACACTCTTTCAGAAGAAATACAACCCGAAATCCTACAAATCCAATATCCTGTGAGCAGTAACAATTATAATAGTTTATTGTCACTGTAACAGTAGGGACTGTGTTTCCCCAATACTAAGAGAAGGAAAAACTCTGATTTTCAAAAAAAAAAAAAACTCCGCTGCCTTGCGGCAATACCCACTCATAGGAAAGGCTTCGGGAGTCAACCCTGAGGAAAAATCCGGATCGAGTCGGAGTCCCCAAGGCAGTCCGAGGCTGTATACAGCAACGTTCTGGCATCTCCTGCGACGGCACTGGAACCATGTATATCGGCGCTTGCCTTTCGAATGGACCATTCCTGTGACGTGGAGAGGGGGTTTCTGCTGCATGGGTAACAGCTTGCTCTCCATACTTACTTACCCAGGCTTTGCGCTCTGGAGAACCTAGAGAGCAACTCCATAGTCTTCCGAGACTGAAGGATGCCTATGTATGTAACCTAGTTTACAAAGTACACAGACAAAGACGAAAAAAGAAATTACTAATTTTTTATCAAATTATATTTAATTGGTTTTTTTTGTAACAAATATTTATCATATGAGGATACGCAACTAAATTAAGATCTTGATCATATGACAGTTTATTTTAAGTAGATGGAGAATGTACTAGGGGTGCTAAGAATCTTATTTTAAAAAAATTTATTTAGCATTTTACTACAGATACTATAAAAGTTTCTGAATAAATCAAGCTTTGATGCAAACCGAGAAAAATGATTTTTATATGCTTAAAAAGTTTAATTGTGATATCATGGGTCAGGTTGCTTAAAAATTAACCTTTAAATGTAATTCTAAACCTAAGGTTAAGTCCTATACACTCTATCTAAAATATTACTAACCTTCAGCTTTAATACAATCTAACCTTTGGTTTAACTTTTATGCAAGTGTGCCATTACTTTAAAATAATTGTTAATTTTATCATATTAGTTAGTAAAATATAAAAAAATAGGAAAACAAAATTAATTATTCGAATTTTTTGGACATTTTGATCTTAAAGCTAACCCATGAACTATACCTCTGATTGAAAGAGAACCTCAATTTTGAATATAAATAAACTTACCGGTTACCGATATACACTTGACAAGTAGGCACAGTGTCAGCAGTCTTGTTGGACTTGTTGTCATGTTACAATACGATTAAATCAATGGTTTTAAATTCGATGTCCTTACTGAAGTTATACCTGCACTAGATTTGTTCTTGCGTCATATACTCTAATACTGAAACCAGGTAGACAATGGGACCTACCTATGTAAATATTTTTGGATAAAACCCAGCATCAGTTGATTGTGTGGAACAAGCAGTATTTTCAATCCAAACAATCGAAAAGAAAAGTATACAATTTAAATCCAATGTGTTCACCCGTGCTTCAGGATCCCACTAAAAATAAAACGTGAGTTCCATTGTGGGACGGGTTTTCCACGGGATTTTTCCTGGGGGAAATTTTCAAATTTTATGTGAACTATTGTCCCCATGACAAAGCCAACTGGCTTGTTTGTTCACGCCCTATGTGGCATATTGCAACCAAGGTGTCGGTGAACCGTCGGTATAATTATCCACAATTATTTATATTTCCATCCTTACAGTGGGACCATTCAATCAATCAATTTCGTACGTTAAGTGGTTTCGGCTACGACAAAACAATCGGTTTGTCAGAGGTGATTGAAAATGTAACACTGATGCAAAAGACATGAAAAAGAGATATAAGCATTAAAACAATTGTTTTTAAAAGTCCACAAGGACTTGAGCAAGTCTAATCCCCATGCAGCCACGACCGTAAACATTAGTCTGAAATGTGTTTGGCTCATCAAATTTTCAATTGTTATTTTGCGTAAAATGCTAATTTTATAAAAATTTAGAGTGATTATGTAGTGCTTTAACTATATAACATTATAACCATATCAAATAATTTTGTATTACTGGTGGAATATTTTGATACTTTGGAGGTGAGTGTATTTTTGGTAGCTATTTTTTACAACTACCTATACGCCACCTTACAGTAGGATTCCGAGTTATGCTCTCTTTCGATAAAGTGCGAAATACTTGTTTGTGTCAGTTACTCAGTTTTTTCTAACGTCATCAGCGTAGACTGTTAGGGAGTCGCTAAGGAATCACAGAATCCCGAATTCCTTAAGGATCATTCATGCAACGCGAAATGTTATACATACACATGCACAATTTCACATTTAGTGACCATTCAGACTTTTCAGGTACTTGCATGTATTTAGAGAAAAAGGGGGAACATTTATTTTTCTAAATCTACAGCTGTGAAAGGATCATATTTTATTTTCGTGCAGTAGGATTCATTGAATTTTATTTAATCTTATTTCGGTCCGTGAAATGTCTTTTAAAACCTTTTATGTGTTATTTCCGTGTTTAAGCAATGCAGTCATTATCATTTTTTACTTCTGTGTAATCAGATTGATTACTTTCCCCTACCCCTCCATTTCCGTAAAGTATACTAAATAACCCATCATCGCAGATTTCTAAAGTATGCTGTAACCATATAACTGATCTCAATGGCCGTCCAATATAATTATCTTCTTACGAGTATAGACTGTGACAGGCTGTGTACAACCTGTTTATGAATAGTTATTCTTGTTCAGATGGGAAGGGTAGTTTAATTGTCGTAAGACGGGATTGAAGATGCTTAGTACTTGTTATTCCTGAAAGAGTAATTTTATTTCCTTTGAGCTGCGGTCACTACACCCATTTCCCTCCTCAGTGTCCCGTCACAACAGATGTTTCTGACGTCGATAACTCGGAAACCTAGGCTACTGTAAGACTCTAGTGAGATCCACTCCCTAGGCGACCAGTAGTGCAAACTTGTTTATGTTAAATTTTGTTGGACACAACATTTGATGACTGCTTGAAGATTATCGACAATAACATAATGTAACATTTTCTGAGACTAAAGTTACATAGAGTCATAACCAAAATGCAGCAAGTATCTCCTATTTATTAAACTTATTGTCAGGGAGGATCGAAAAATAAACCGGCAATGTCTGTTATAATGTATTATGTTATATTCAAGTGTTCACTAAAGTGACATATCACAAGGTGCTATGTAAATGCTACATAAAATGTGCAAATAAACTTTGTAAAAAATATCATGTAGAATGTAGTTTTACACAAAAAATACAAAACACTGGAGTGTCTCAATAAAAATGATTACAAGTAGTCACAAAAGTTACGGCTAACGAAAGAAAGGTGCTCCGGTGGTTTTGTGTATTTATTAGTTGTCAATTAGCTAGTCGGTTTACGGTTATTCCACTATTTTTGAGGGGTGACAGGTACAATATATATTGTGACAAGCTTGGAAATTAAAATCAATACTCAGCATTTTTAGAATAAAATTTATTACAATAAATTGGTCCGTAAAAGCAATGGTAAATTATCGTTTTTCACCTAAATGTAACTGTTTGGGGAATGGGTTAAATTTCTATATAGACGATTGCTTAATGCCCTATTCCAGTAGTTTTAGTCACCTTGACCATAACATAAAATCACCCATTTGCTATGCATATAATAGCCCTCATGCATTCAGACTGAATTTGCCTTTCTGTCGCTAGCTGTAACTATTGTCACCATATGTATAGTAACTTTCGGTACAGGTTACATGTCTCATATAGCTGCTAAAACCAAAACACATGAATTACAAAAAAGTGTAAACATGCACATACTATGAAATGCTTTAGCTGATCAAACTTCGTGTATATTAACATGTACTTTATACATACACACACACACACACACGCGCGCGCGCGCGCACACACACACATACACACACACACAGATAAATGTCTACCTTATATAAAATGCTCAGTTTCATCAACTTTTCATCAAATTTATGTTAACTCGAAATATGTTAACTCACAAATGACCAAACGATCCCTAGAAGACCTAATAAACGACGTGAAATATTTTTTCTCCGAAGTTTCATGCTATTTGAAGATTGTGTTCTCTAAAAAAAACTTTTCGACTGAATGTCAACTCGTAGCACCATTTATTCTTGAACTACAATACCTTTTCTGTAGAAAATAGTTGAAAACGTGCTAAAAGAGAATTTGACCTTTTGACCCTTAAATAATCTGATACTATTATTTTTGAATGGTTTAAGCAAGTTTTGTATATCCTCCTCCTACTGAGTCAATACCTCAATTTTGACTTGCATAACTATGAGAATTTCCGTGAATTCAATGTCTACAGATTGCAAAAAAAGGAAATCTCAATAGGTTGCACGATCTCAAGAACGAACCTGAGACGGTGACTTGTCTGTGGGACAAACCGTCACGAATTGTATCATGCCGGGGTACTCGGGTAGGATTTGTCGGAAACCTATTGGAATTATTTTGACTGGTTACAGGTGTTGCTATATGGACAGATTGTTTTCATTCACATACGATTATTTGGGAAGATTTGTAAGATTACGAGATATATCTTCTCGAGTTGCTATATATTTAATGCAGGGAAGAAAATGTCTATAGATGCATGCAGCACAACGAATGAATAAATGATGTGAGGCTTATAATCAAGCAGGAGTACCCTCTAGCTTAATTCTAATTTTTTTAATCCATTATAAGGTATTTAAAAAGTGTTTCAGTTATGTAGTAATAACATAATTTGTACTCGGGTCATTGATTTTGTTACACTACAATCTTTATGTTAAACAAAAAAGAAATTGCAAATTTGTAAAATATTACAACAAAAACAAGGATATCATTTCCAAATATAAAATGTGAGTGTGAGCCCGTGTAGGGGTTCATTCCTGTTAATAGACATGTTTTCGTAGAATAAGATATGCTTATATATTTATGTTTTTGTTGGTGGAAGTACAATTATAAGAACGCAGTGAGTCCAATCGACGATTTGCGAAGTACGAACTTCCCTAATAAAGGGCGCATTAAATATCTGGAGTTTAAATTTCTGCTAGGAATTATATCACTCACGCTGATTTATATTAATGCCACGAGAACGTTACAGAAATAACAGGTCCTGTCATACATTATTAATAAATGACATATCAGGCCATGCATGGAAAACTTTGCTGAATAGTAGATAAACATTTATAGGACGCTTATGTTTCCCCGACTATTATTATCAATGACGTATTTCTTTAAAAA
This sequence comes from Phoronis ovalis, assembly GCA_028565635.1. Taxonomy (NCBI): domain Eukaryota; kingdom Metazoa; phylum Phoronida; family Phoronidae; genus Phoronis; species Phoronis ovalis. Next base: position 8,616 of record JAOXYB010067623.1, read on the forward strand.
CAAATCTGTTGATCATATGAACAATTACTTGCGCTATTTACTTAATTTTTAGCCTGTATCTCCTAGGTGTTAATGTAAAACACTTTCTGTTTACGAAAGAAAATATTTAAATGTCGCATAAAATTACCCCAAATTTGGATGTCTGGTATGTCTTTTGTATGTTCGTGCACTTATTTACAATATACGAGTCTACTAACATTAGAAATACTGCTACTGGTGCAAGTCTTGACAGTTTATGCCAACCAAAATGAAAACTAAATAATATTTGATCGAGTTCAGGCAAAGGTGTACTGCTTTTGACCTTTATAATATTTTATGACCCACCCTGGTATGCAACACATTTCCTAACACGTAACCGTCTTTGAGACACACCTTGTTGAAAAAATTGAAAAGGATAACGCAAGGAGGAAAAATAACTAGGCTCGCTATTCTAACAATTAATAAAAGCAGTCTGGTAAATTGATTAATATCTTTCAAGAAAATAAACATTTCAAGCCTAATAAACAGGTAAGTTGCAACATAAAAAATTAAAATAGGAAAACAAAATTAATTTTTCGACATTTTGATCTCAAATTGAAAGGGAATCTCACTTTAGAATACTTAATGTAACTTTGAGAAAGAATGTCACCCTGATGGATGTTGCCCCTTCAAGATATAGCTGGTTGATAATTGAAAAAAAAATAGGAAGCCGAAATCCTACAAACGCAATATCCTCTGAGCAGTAATAATTATAATAGTTTATTGTCACTGTAACCTATTTTACAAAGTACACTGACAAAGACGAAAAAAGGAATTACTACTTTTTTCTCAAATTATATTAATTGTTTTTTCGTAATACATATTTATCATATGAGAATATACAACCAAGTTCAGATATTGATCACGTGACATAACTTATATTAAGTAGATGGACAATGTACTAGGGATGCTAAGCATCGTATATTTAGCATTTTACTAAAGATACTATAAAAATCTCTGAATAAATCTAACTGTTATGCAAATCAGGAAAAATGATTTTAATACGTTTAAGTAGGATATCATAGGTCAGGTTGCTTAAAAATTAACTTTAAATATAATCCTAAACTTATTGTTAAGTCTGATACACTTTACCTTAAAGTATTACTAACCTTCAGCTTTAACACATTCTAACCTTTGGTTTAACTTATACGCAAGTGTGCCATTACTTTAAAATAATTGTTAATTTTATCATATCAGTTAGTAAAATATAAAAAAAAATTGAAATAGGAAAACATAATTAATTATATTAGAATTTTTGAACATTTTGATCTCAAAGCTAACCCATGAACTATACCTCTGATTGATAGAGATCTCAATTTTGAATATAAATAAATATAGATATATAGTCGGATAACAATCAGTAAGATTGCATTCACTTCGATGTTTTTTTGTATATAGCTGATCGTTCAGTGCTGATAAAAAGGTCTTTTAAGGCTGGTGCATCACGAGGTGTACGTCGGTCGCAATTCCGACTATACTTAAGGACATT
>JAOXYB010067645.1:0-10117 GCA_028565635.1 Phoronis ovalis
TTTCCATGTTTTTGAGGACTATAGAATACGGATTTTTTGAGCTTGAAAATACAGATTTTTTCAGAAAATGCCCGGAATGCGGATTTTCACTCTAAAATACGGAACACATTCCGGGAAAATGGAACGGTTGGCACCTCTGTATTCAGTACTAACAAACAACTTGAAAAATATTCATATTAAGTAAAACTCAATAATAGCATTATAAATCCAGGTATAACTCACCATGGCAGATTCCTAACCATACAAGCAGGACTAAGAGCTTGTTCCTTTAACTTAAGGATGTTTTCTATCTTAAATCTGAAAGTTGCCTCTGCACGACTGTCATCTGCAAACAAGATACAGAATTTACTATCATATTGAAAATTGATACATTAATTAGTGTTTGAAAAAGTTCAGGCTAGCAACATTCATTACTTTTCTATGAGCACTGTAAAATGCTATCTGAGTTGCATTCAAAGCATAATTTCATGAAACTCGTGTTGAATAGCATATTTCTTTTAGTTACATTTAGTGACAAAATAAAATTACCACAAAACACATGATAAGCATAAATATCTGTCAGAAATTATTACGCTTTTCCACAGATCTTACCACAAATGAGTTTTGTTGTGAATTTCATATAAATTCAATCGCTACGTTTTTTAACATAGCAAAGTTGTGCAACAGTTTACCTGAAATTATGTGAGATCACATCTTAACAGAACATGGTTCACAAGTCATCTAGTTTTGTTATTTGAGGTTAAAGCACACAAAAGGTAAGTATCATATTGTTTCAAGTATATAACATAACACTTATACCCTTAGACAAATCAAAGTGGTCGGACAAAAATTATCAAAATAGTAAATTTTTTTTTCTTCGTGTTTACCATAAAATTATTACAAGAGAAGCCATGACGTATTATATTTTGCAATTGCTGATGTTATAGCAGCATTCTTTAATTGATATACTATTTATTATTAGATAACTATTTGTTTTTATGTTCCATATACAACACCTTTATAAAACTGTTACATTTTAGTAATGGGATAACAGTGTATCAATCAAAAATACATGTTGTTTACAATATCAATGCTTACCAGCTAGTGCTGCTATGATATCAGTGTTATGAGGCATAATGGCTCTTTCCATACATGTAGCAATTTCAAGGTTCACATAAAACAGTTAAACTTCAGAAGGAATAGACTCTTCTCATGCATGGCTGTTCCAGTCTCCCCCCTTAATATTACATGAGCAAACCAAGCATACATTCAATAGGAATTATAATAAACTTATCAAAATTTTAAATAATTGTTTCGTTTAGAATTTTTCCCTTTTGATATTTTGATATGATATATACTATAGTATAATACATGTACTCAAAAGGTTCTTTTTCTAAAATTTTGATTCCTGATTTTTCAAAGTCAGATAAACCTTTATTTATAGTGTAACTGATTGGTAGTTTACACGTTTATAAAAACAGGAAGTAGAGGGTAAACCAATTGATAGAATAGCTGTGAGAAGACTATTGTGCTATTTGATGATTCCTTTTGGATATTGTTCCAATATGTTACATCTAAGGGTATAAGCTAAGATAAAGTTAGTGCATGCCTATGCACCTTCAGAGGAGCGGTTCTTGTGAAATAAACAATTATGCTACTACCTACCATCTTCCAAATCTTGACTAGAGTCTGGTATGTCCCCATTCACTGGTGTCATAGTTGTATCCTCAACCTCTTCTTTAGCGACTGTGTCATCTAAAATGGTGAAGGGTATACTTTGTAACCAAGGAAATGTAAATATACATGGTTGCAACACATTATTTTAAGATGCAGGATTACAACCAATCTTGATCATAACATCTGCACAGTGAATCTAAATCAGAGAAAATCAGCAGCAAGATACTTAGCCTGCTTCCAGAATTTAAGCCTAGGTTATGCTAAAATTACCTCTTACTTAAAATCTTAGTGAAAACTTTGGCAGCACATCAAAATGAACAATATCCCTTTTGCCCAACTTCACTATTAACCCCCTTCCTTGTATGTAATAGTTTCATATCTTTGCTGGACTATAGCAAGTTTGGAATTTGCAAGTTTCACTTTCATGAGCCATGGCATCATAAAAAGTGTCCTTCCAAAAAATGTATTTGCATAAAAGGATGGTTGACAAAACATAGCACTTCCTATATAATTATGAATAATAATGTCAGTCTTATCCTGTCTCACACCTAAACATGAAGAGCTTTGGGAAAAGTAAAAGCAGAACACTGAAAGTGGGAGTGACAACATTGTCTGTAATATAAATCAACCAGGCCAATCATAGTTTACTTTGATCTTTCTTGATAGGAAAAGCAAAAAAAAAATGTTAAAACAAAAATCAATATTAAATATATCATATTTTTAAATGGAAATCATCAATGGCACTGGCATACGAAAACAACTACTATTTGGATGTGTTAAGTGATTTTACCCTTTAATGAATTACATTATATTTTCATATTTTCAACTGTTCTTATTACTGTTGAGACATTTAAAACCATTTTCATTACAAAATAAATCTGAGACTATAATTCCTTAAATTATGTATAGAACGAAGACTAGCTAACAGCAAGCAGTATTCTCAATATTGTAGAACAGTGCTGTGTTGCTTACTGATGGGTCCCTCTAATTTTAAAAGTGCAATTATGTAAGGCGCCTAGTACTAGCTGGTCTTGTCTTGTCTGATTAATTGGTTGTATGCAAGAATCATGCATCACACCAATTTCATTAAAATGACGTCTGCTGACGTGGTCCAATATTTTTTTTTTTATAGTCACAGGAGCGCAGGTGGGCCAAGACCTGGTCCTTGAAATTGATCCGCGACGGTCCTCAACCGAAAGGGAGTTCCAGTCACGAGTAGTGTTGGGGAGGAATGATTAAGGAAAGGAAGGACTAACTGATGGTCAATTACCGACGTCAGTAGTCGTTCTTTAACGTCCTGAGAAAGACCTCACAGATACGGGAACGCCATTTTACATAGTCATCCGAGCCATGAGGGAAACACAGTCCCTACTGTTGAGAGCCAGGTATTTTTTATTACCTTGAAAGACATGTACAAGCCCAGGATCGAACCCGGGACCTTTGACATGCCAGGCGGACGTGGTAACCACTGCTCCACCGAGCTCCCTATGGCTAATATTAGAAATATTTTTAACTCCTGCATTTCCCTAATTATTGATGCCCAAGAAGACTTTCCAAACAAACCTGATTGTTTGTATGATGTTGCAGTTAAATTATTGAACAAGCATGTGATAGTGGATTCAAAAGTTTATTTTAAGAAGTTGAAGATGGACACTCCGCTCCATCTTTGCAAAGCTTACAATTGTTCTTTATTGTACAGAGTCGTTACCAGAAAGCAGTACTTAAATAGGCTTTCCACTACTGTCTGTTGAGATTTTTGCTCAATATGTAGCAACATTAGATAGGATGCACTTCAAATTGTGACAATGTAATCCTGTATTGTAAACGGGAGGAGAAGAGCAGATTTGTCTACAAAAGATAACCTCTGTGCTAAATAAGTCTGCTTATAAATTCCACAAACGAGAAAAACCTATAATAAACTTTTCTAAATACATGCCTGGTACCAGGTAACCAGGTAGAATAATGTTACAATACTGTAAAATTTAGATTGATACAACTTGAATACATATCTTTTTTCAGATTTATAATCATATAATGAGCATCGTTTTTGATATGAAATTACAGCAATAGGAAAGTCAGGGTATTATTTATTAAACGAGGAATTGGTTTAAAGTAGTAAAATATATAACATGGGTGTTTAAAACATTGGATATAAGAACAAACATTACAATGGTAGTCGTCACCTAGATCACTGATCAAGCAAATGAATATTTAATTTTCCCTAATGCTTAGTGATCTGCTTTAATTAACAATATTTTATCAATGGAGGTATTTTACGTAATTTGCAAAATAATGCTTTACATAAAACCCCCACAAAGAAGCAACGGGTATAGAAAAATTTAACTAGCATTGAACATTGCAACTCAATTTATTGTATAAACATTTTTTAACTCAAAATAAAACAGGGTAATGCATTCTATAAGGACATGTATTGTTCTATTGATTATTCTGGAGAGAAACTTAATATCTAGAAAGCTAATATTCAATGCTAAAACCAATTCTATGTAAATGAATATAAATGAGTGGATACTAATATGTTATTGTTATTGCACATTTCTCTAAAAAAAGAACTTCGAGACACATGATGACAAAGTTTCCCTGAAACAATAATTTAAAATGCATGTAATAGATTCAACCTGCTAACAAAACGATTTTTCTCAACAGTTTAGAAACTTTTTTTCGATGCATCAAGAATAATACAAAAACTGGGTATTCAAGACTTAAATTTGGATTTATCGAGAGGGATAAAAAACCTTATAAAGAGTACTTAAATGTGAAAGATACTATATAGTCATTGCAACAAGAAGAAATGTTTTCGCATTTCTAGCTGTCACGAGAGAACAAATTCCCTGGTTTGCATCATTTTTGCGAAACTTCCAGGCCTGCAGGCCCGGGGGGTGGTCAATATGAAAGTGGGTACCCATGTTCCAATATGACTTTTCAAAAAAGCCCGTAACGAAGTGAAATTCTGCAAAAAATACACCCCTAAGGAAGTGATATTTTTTTTAAATACACCCCTAACGAAGTGAAATTCTGCAAAAAATACACCCCTAAGGAAGTGGATCATGTGATAACCTGAACCCTGACCTGACCAATCGTATGCCGTGTTTTAAAAGGTATTCTCAAAATAGCATGAATTCAGGAAGTAACTTTCATATGACAGGGAATACACATTCTGGTAAACATATTAAGTTTTCTTGACCATATTTTCACCCCTAACGAAGTGAAATTTTCACGATTACCCTAATGAAGTGAAACTTTCAAACAACACCCCTTAGGAAGTGTCACACCTCCAAAAACCACCCCTTTTCGTGATTTTAGCAAAAAAAACAGACCCTAAGCATGAAACGCGCGTTATGCGCCAGCGGTTCGAAAAACATACCCTTTCACGCGAAATTTTGTTGGAACATGCGAACCCACTTTCATATTGACCACCCCCTGGGCCTGCAGGAGAAACACTCATTGTTTGTTACTGGCTGTATGACATACTGAGAGAACACAATTTGCACAAGTGATGAAACCATCAAAATTATACAATATGGCCGTATCTCAGTTATGCTAATTACTTGGTGCGTAACGTGGAGCAAAATATTTTAAAAATTTGTATTGGAAGCCAGATACTTGGTACAACACAATCTATTTTGCTTCATATGTATAGACTATAGTCAATACCTTACTATGCTTTATTAGTTTATAATTATAATTTATATGTCCTAGAAACACAAATTTCTTCTCAGTTGACTTGTGATGTCCCCATTTGCTTATTAACCATAATTTAAATTACTAGGTACACATGTACTGTTTAGGGAAAGCTAAAAGTAGTAAGCTTCGAACAACATAATGGGTGAATTCAGTGAGAGTGTCAGTGAAAGGAAGATTCAAAATCAAATGTCTGACTTATATTTATAAGTTAATTAATAAATTGCAGTTATTGTCTACATTACTCATTAGTCGAACATGGGCATCGAACAGTGGTTTCTCATTTTTGGCATGAACTAGAATCAAGGCCAATATTTAGTATATAACATTCGCTAACAATATTGTACCTCCATCTTTAGTATCTGTCTCCATCATTTCTGCATTATTTTGATTTCTTTCAAGTACATTATTTTGAATCATGGTGTTGTCAGATTCACGGAGAAGTGACCGCTCTTCTCTGTTCACAGTCGAATTCTTCTGAGACACGGTCACCTTGTGCTTACTCGCTATCCGCCCAATTTCTACTAATTTACCCCTGTGACCAGGGGATTATCTACAACATATAGACTAGTTATAAATGCAAAACGCTGAACAAAGTGCCAGTTAAAATTAATTCACCGCATGAAAATAAACAAAATGGCGACTTACATATTTTGCATAAAAACAAAGCAGCATTATAAACAATAAATAAAATATAATTATTATCGTATATCTTATCCTTCAATAGGCAAGTACAGAAATATTCCTTTGAAAATTCAGGATAATCACATTAACTTTAGGTTGAAATTAGCGCGCATTTTCTTAGAATGATGTTACTATGTTTAAGCGCCACATCTGATTTCTATGATTTTCTGACAGACCGCTTACATCAATTTAATATACAATTATTTCCACTTTGTTATGAGTGAATAAAGCCTTATTTAATTAACTGTTTTTATTATTGATTCTTTTAAACGCATGTGTTTGTATCTATGGATTACATAAAGGCTAAAAAGATATTTTTCCTATTTTGTATCAGCAAAAACTAGGTGCGTCACCCAGCAGTTCAGTTTATTTCTGGTCGATGAAAACGCGGTAGGAAGTAAACGTCTGGGAAAAAATATATTAGATTCCCAAAATTAAGACTGTTTTTGTATATATTTATATTTTATTAGGTTATTTATTAGCAGTTTTATTAAATATGGCAGAAGATAGAAACAGAGACCAGGAAAAATTATCAGAAAATTGGTTGAAAAGTTGGGAAGACAAATGCCTGGAAGATCTTGAAAGTGAACCAAACATGGAGGACAATTTACGTAGTGAGCAGGAACGAAGCGCTCAAAATCTGTGGTTATCCTTTCAGAATTCAGCTTCCTCTGTAGCTCAACTATACAAAGGTAAATTCAAATACACTCATGTATCTGTCATTAAAGTACTGCAAACGTGATATGAACGTATTTGATATATCAATAGACATTCATGTAGTGGCATGTTTCATTACCGTAAATCAATGTAAAAACGCAAGACATGACAACTTTTAACAATTACGTGTCAATCTGTGTTGATGTGGAGAAGAGAATATTCAGTGTTGTGAAACAAGAAATATAAGTAGCTCCTAATATCTTTTAGACAGGAAAACTTGGGGAATATTTGAGGCCTTGTACTTTATAAAAGGAACAGAGTATGTAATAATAATAGTTGACCTGTAACCTGCCATTCCAGTAATATATGTTGGGTGGCTTTGTGAGTGTATCTGAGCTTAAAAAATCGTACCAACTCTATACCAAAATGTTTAAATTATACCCTACTATATACAATAAAAACTCTAAAACAACCCCATTCCAATTTTTTTTGTTTTTTTTTGGACGGTAGACCAATAATAAAATACTAGTCTTTGAAACATTTCTCCCAAGGCTGCAAACCATTGTCTCCATATTAGTCCTGGTTCATGACGTTCTGCACTAGTTCTTGATAATCTGACTTGTTAGCTGTGCGAACAGTCATGGAAACTTACATAGCCAATTACAGTGAAAGTGCCCAAACTTGGAAATCTATGTAATTCCTACCGAATTAGTTCATACATCACTGTCCAGATACTGATTATTCAACTTCAACTACTCCCTTCACCATATGAAACTCCTGAATTCAGTTTTTACCATGCAGTAAGCTTGTTTTACCCTGGACCTCACACACCAACCCAGTTTTTTGGCAAGTACCCCATCCCTCTGGGTGCCAGTGCAGGAGTTGCAAATATCCATAGAAGTAGTGGGAGTTGAAGTTGGATAATCAGTGAGTATCTGGACGCTGATATATGAACTCATTCGGTAGAAGTACATAGATTTCCAAGTTTGAGCACTTTCACTGTAATTGGCTATGTAAGTTTACGTGACTGTTCGCACAGCTCACAAGTCAGATTATCAAGAGCTGGTGCAGAACGTCATAAACCAGGACTATCTCATATATGTGTCAGAGTTTTTCCTCAAATTTATTTTTGCTGTCTTTGCTTTGGTGCATAAGGTGAGTGACCATCAAAAAGTGTAAAATATATATGTATGCATGTGTGTAGAGTTGTCAAAGTATACTATTGTATACTAAGGGTGAGAATGGTACGTTTGTTTTTATTTGATATCTTTTACCTTACAGACAGACATCCTGGACTAACTGCGTGGTTACCTTTTCAGAATGCTGCTCAAGCTGTTACTGTTTTATATAAAGGTATACTAGATTTTCTTGATAATAATAATAATAAATATGTGGTTTAATATTACAGTTGCAAATCAATTCTGTTCACATCAACATAATTGCTTATTGCAAACCCAGAAACCAGAATGTTGAGTTACTTGCCAACTGTCATCAAACACCAACATTCATTGTCTTAACAACAGCTCAGAGTGTTTAGTTACCTGTTAATTATCAAAGTAAATCTGATAACAATTTACTCCAAGTGAAAGAGATTTTCCACTATGTAATACTGTAATCTCAATACAATGCTTGTATGAAGCTTTCAAATATGTGTTACAAATGGAAAATTTATGCATTTACGGGCACATATCCATCATTAGCAGGTTTCAGCTTCTAGAAAATATATGTATATGAGAAAGAAAGCAAACTGAATAACATTAAGTACTCAAGTTTAAACATATACATTTGTTTCAAAATTATCCCAGCAGTATCAGTCATATATTACCATTTACAGATAGTTTAGATGCTCAAAGACGTAGTATTGAAGTAGCCATGCAGTGTGGTTATCAACGGCGCACTAGAGACATTCTTGCATGGGCTAAGAAGAGGCGTCGTTACATTCATAGAGAAGATTTAATAGCTTATTTGTGCGGGAAGTCGCCTCCTATTAGACCCCGGGCATCTCCTAGCCACACACGCCATAGTCCTTGTCGTCTTTCAACAGATAGATCATCACCTCGTATACCATCTTCAAATAGTATACAGAATGCTGATCCTGATCTTCGTACATTTAGAGAAGCTTTAGCTTTGCAAGGTAGGTTGTGCAAAATTTCTGTAAATACTGTAACCTAAATAAAGTTATCATTTAAGTTCTTTGAAAGATTTAGATTAACAGGGGATTACTGAAAAAGAGATCAGGAAGAATGCTACTTCGGTGTCATATGTTGTAGAATATTTTTTGCACATTTGAACATATTCTTAAAAGCTCAGAATTCTTTTTTTGAAAGCTCAGCTCATATATTGTAATCTCACATGTCATTTGTTGCTGTCAGAGGTATGAAAGTGGATATGCATCATTTTTATGCCCGTCACTATGTAATAGTGAAAGGGCATATAGCCGTACTCTCGGCGGCGGCATATGTACCCTTTTCTTTGTGTTGCTATAATGGCTTCCGCTTTCGTCAGATCATCTTCGTATTTGGTACAGGGTAAGTACAGGGCAAAGCGCAGGTCTGATATAATTTTGACCTCGATTACTTCCAAGATGGCCGATTGATGGCCATGTTTGTACCCAAGAGTGCACCTTACGTTGCGAACATCTCGGGAAAGATGAAGCGTTGACTTGACGATTCGAAGGTGGATTCACCTAGGCCATGGGTTGGTGGGCGTAATAGGCCAGGTGACATTTCAAAATGACCTTGAGAAGTAGGTCAAATGTCGATACGAATCTTCGACAATTTTTGTTGCGTGTCACACTTTCTTTGTCGCACAGTAACTGCTTCAGTTTTTATCCGATCAGCTTTATATGTGGGTACAGGATAAATACTGGTCAAAGTAAACGTAGGATATAAGTTTGACCCCGATTATTTCCAACATGGCCGACTGGCGGCCATATTTGTACCCGAGAGTGCAACTTACGTTGCGAGCATCTCGAGAAAGACGAAGCGTTGACTTGACGATTCGAAGGTGGATTCACGTAGGCCATGTGTTGGTGGGCGTAATAGGCCAGGTGACATTTCAAAATGACCTTGAGAAGTAGATCAAATGTCGATACGAATCTGACAATTTTTGTTGCGCGTAACACATTCTTTGTCACACAATAACTGCTTCAGTTTTTATCCAATCAGCTTTATATGTGGTACAGGATAAATACGGGTCAAAATGCAGACTCTGCAATTTCGACATGGATCATGTTCAAGATGGCCGACTGGTGGCTATGTTTGTTCTCGAGATGTTGGCTTGCAATAATAGCTTTTGTTTTTGTCAGATCATCTTCATATTTGGTACAGGGTAAATACTGGTTTAAGTAGACGTAGGATATAAGTTTGACCCCGATTATTTCCAACATGGCCGACTGGCGGCCATGTTTGTACCCGAGAGT
>JAOXYB010067656.1:0-10116 GCA_028565635.1 Phoronis ovalis
AGTATGTCTGACACTTATTTCGTGTCTATTTAGAGTTACAACTAGTTTTTGGAAAAATTCCATTGGATGCCCTTGACAAAGCGCGGTGTATTTTTTACACATGCTTACAGTTTAATAAAAGCTGTTATGAGTCTTGGTATATGTATTTTATAAAACATTTTCCCAACACAAGAGGGAACACATTTACCAATAAAAGGCAAACGCAACTACATACACAAGTCTCCTGACATTGTGACTTCTTAGAAAATAACTTGTTAGCGAATAGTAAGGAAATCCCAAAGAGAAATTAAATTTGGTGCCAAAATTTTTATTATGGAAGAGATCATAATCACTTAAAAGTAAGTACCTGATGTTTTTTACGAGCTTAATTGCTATTGTGTTTTTCACAAACTTCATCCTTAAATTTGTTTCATGTACAAAGTCCTTTTCTCTTTAAACTCTTCTTTAATTCGTTTAATTTTAGCTTAATTACAAGCATTTTTGCCCGTTAATTTTTAAGTTCTTAAAAGACACACGACATTAAGTGCACAGTTGGTTTCATTCACTAAACTACAGTGCCACCTATTGGGATTGCATCTTTTTTCGAGAGCTTGCGAGTGTATTATCTTGATATTGTGACCTTTCGTGACTTTCTCAGAATACTACCTTGAACTTGTTTGATATACAAATAGACTCTGCCATTCTCTTCCATTTTAAAAAAAAACTATTTAGAATCGTTTAATTTTAGCTTAATAACAACCAATTATTTCCAGTTAATTAGGGTTGCTCCTATAAGGGAGCAAGGCTATTGGTTTTGTATGATTTCTTTTTTCTTTTTCCTTTTTCTTCCAATTTTCAGCAAGCTATATTTGAAGACGGTTACAGCTAGAAACTTGATACTTGATGTATGGCATCCCTGGGGTAGGCCATTGTTGACCTTGAGGTCAAAAGGTAATTTGAAGGTCAAAGGTCAAATTTTGAAAAAAATTCAAAATGTTCTAAAATGATTGGATTGAGTTACAACGAAGTATTTTAGATGATCTTTGAGAAGATTTCGGTACTAAAAGGTTTTGTTTTTATTTTTTTGGGGTCTTTTCAATTAATTTATTGATCGTCCAAAATTCACTAAAAGCCAACTCTCGAAGTCTATTATAGTTAAGGACATGATATTTGAGGTTTGACATCCCCAAGGTAGGCCGTTGCTGACCTTGGGGTCAAAAGGTCATTTAGGGGTCAAAGGTCAAAATTCTAAAAATGATGTTGATAGGTAATTTGCATTCAGTAACGTTCATAAAAGCTAATATGAGGAACCCTGACTTTGCTAAAAGGCTATCTAGTTTAACATGAAGTTGGTACTTACAGTATGGTTTGTTGACAACAAAAATTCAATCATGTAAATTGATAGGCTGTTAAACTCGTGACATCTGTAGCTGAAGATGAAGATAAACTCGTGACATCTGTAGCTGAAGGTTAAAAGTTAACTGGACTGCTCAGCTGAGATGAAGATAATCTAAGTGTACACATTACATTTCATTGTCCTCCTTTCAAAATTCTTGTAATTCTTTTTCTCAGGTCTCAGTACCTTTTAAAATGCAGTTATGCTGTACTTTGGGAAACACAATTTCGATGCAATTGATACAATGTATATATTCAAATTAACTGAGAGTTAAACAAACTAGGAGTAAAACTAGGAGTAACTAGGAGTAATTAACCCTTAGAAGTGCACTGCTGCCCAATATTCCAGGAAAAATATCAAGTAAGCAATTGCGCAGACAAATAAATGCAATTCCGGGCATAAAATAAATCATTGCGAACTGTGTCACGTATTTTAATACACCTATTAAAATAGGTAGTAGCTGTGCACAAATAATGCATTAGCTTGTACACATTTTTGCACGTTCTTTATGTATGTGAAAGAATGATTTGATCTAAAATAATGTGTTTGGTTTATTACAGTAAACACGAAGGTTATACACAACGAGTGAGATCAAAATGTTAACACTGAAAATGATGTTTATTTTGAGCGGCATCACAGCTTTCGTTGTAACCGTTTCTAGTCAGTCGACTTCGACTAACCATGCGGGTTTTACCTATGGTTTTGAAGGATTACGTGGCACTGAAGACAAGCAGGAAATTGCCGCCTTGAGACAACAAGTTAGACTTCTGGAAGTTACTTTGCAGCTCGCTGAGGATCGCATTAGAAAGCAACTGTTGAACCTGACGAAAGAAGTAATGCTGGATTCTCTGACTCGTACAAGTCATCTGGAAGAATATCTTCAAACAATAAACGCAACTGTGCACCTGACTATGGATAAACTGCAGCGAGAGAACAAAGATGCTGAACAACAGGTACACACTCTCTCAGTAACAGGTACAATTTGTATATTACTAATTCAGAATAACCCAATGGTTGTAAGTAATTATCACGAGTCACCATGATTACTATGTTAACTTACTTTTTAATTGTTAAATATCAGAACACGTGGGCTAGTACACAAATAAACAATTTAGAAAATATGTGATCATTCAGTATTACAAGTATAAATATAAGAACAATATAAATACAAGTATTTGGTAACCTCGTTAAAAACCACAAGAAACATATCGTAAATAGTTTTATGCTGTGGGAATACCAATTTGCGTTTTTACGGTTAAAACCGACTGCGCATTGTCCACGCGCATGTTTAGTTTTCTCGGCGGGAAAAGTGGAAGTAATCGTGAAGTACAGGTTTTGTTTATTGCGAAAAGTGATATTTCAACAATTGCATAACGTAATCATTGCTCTTATCAGATACACCGAATGTCTTCCTAACGCTGGAATGAAATAATGGTGCATGTGGTTATGCATTGTTTTAATTATATTGTTGCAATAAGTGGTACGTTATTTTACGTCTTCTAACTCGTGTTAAAATGCCCTCTAGTTTGATTGTTTCCTTTCCGTTTGACAGTAGCGTTGGGACAAATTAGCGGTTTTAATAAACTGATTAATATGCAACTGATGAGGTGTTATTTAGATTTTTTGAGTTATTTCTGTTGCGTTTAATTTATTTCAGAATATAAGTTGTCTTCGGTTTGTTAGGGTAGATTGTTGGAAAACTCCCCAGCGTGATTTACTCGTAACAATGAAGGCATGCAGTGCTGTTGATAACACAAGCATGTCAAGAATATTAAGTTGTTTACCATGTGGTCGATATCAACGACATGATTACTTTTTTTCTGAACTTTTTTGTTATTGTGATAAATTCATTTTGGGTAAATGGCATGATTCAGGTCCTGGTGGTATTATTTTGGTGGGGACCTGCCGCCTAATTCCAAATCATACTGTGTAATTTATGCCTAGATGGTAGCTCCGAAGTCGTTGCATTAAAAATAGACCCATAATTATGCCAAAATCACAAAAAACATGTCCAAAATTTACCAGTGGTAGATATTTATATATTGGGTATTTGTTGAGGTCGATAAAAAAAAGGGGACAAAAAGCTATTCAAATTTTGATCTATATAATAATAGGAGGTGAGTTTTACCATTTGATTTTCAGCATTGGCCACTAAATAATTTAAACCCAGACATGGAAAAATGGAAAACATGGAAAATAGCATTATGTTGGAAAGGAGGAAACCACGTCTCCAGTAGGTAGCATACAGGGATTACCCCTGGGATTACCCCCGGGATTACCCCTGGGATTCAAGTATGAAAAATTATCCGGCTTATTTTATAATTGAACATTAATCCTATCGTACTGAATTGTGTGGGTATGTGTAATTACCTTTGGAGTAAAATCCCAGATTTCTTAACATATGGACATGACAGGTGCTACTGGCTCGTGGTACCTTTTTTTGAGGAATTGTCGCTTGGTGTACAGCTGATCCAAAACTTTTAAACTCAGCAGCATATCTCCACCATACGGTATAAGTAGGACCAGCCCGACGATAAACATGTCAGTTACTCGTTTATGTACCAGCAATTGCTATACACCGTAATAGCAAAGGCAAATATTGTTCTTCTAATTTAACAAGTAATGCACAAAGCTTTATGGGATCTGCATGGACATGCAGGGAAAACAGAAAAGATCCCGTGAAGAACTGCCCGATTTATAATTTTTAAACTATTTCGTCCTTGAATATTTTTTTCCACCATAATTTACACAAGGACAGATATTTTTTATTATACTATGTTATTCGATAAATATATTGCTTCAGCATTTGAATTATACACAAACAATAAATATGACCGTTTTTCAACTATTAATTTGTACATATATTAAGAAATTGTCTAATTTTTGTTAACAATTATAAAGAATACTTTTTTGATGAATAAGTCCAAAATAGTATTGAAAGTGTTACGCCAAATTCAACGCACTGGTTTAGTTTTGCAAAAGTTATTGGTTAAATATGATGAATATGAAATCCAGGCATGCAGCATTGTTATATTGTGATATTTTAAAAATTGCGCGTTAAATAAACATTGTTATAACATAGTCCGAGCTAGAAGTTGATTGTTTTTCTCCGTTTGACAGTGGCACAAATTTGATACTGTTGTGAAGTTAATAAAGCTATCTTATATTTTTTAATTTGTTACTTGCATTTTTAAATATCTTAGTAAATCCTCAAAATGCTAAGATGTTTGGGTCTGCCGGCTGTCGATTCAATACAGTTACATCTTTATATTCGTGAATTCATGGAGTAAATTAAGTATTAAGGTATGTTTGCAATAAATACACAGATTTATTTATTTCTAAATTTCGACTTTTATACTTGATATTCTTGTACAAATTGGCTTCCTTTAAGGCGTTCTAATTTAGCTTTATTTTCGCCGTTTTTAAATTTCCCGCGGCCATATTGGACTAGTATTTTGATCATGTGATGGACTTGGCATTCCACTGAAGCGCATTGTTATTCAACATGTCGAAAATTAATTATTTTACATTGTTTTCTTTGTTTAGGATTATAAATTCAGTTATTTTTTATGTATTTTAAATAAAAAGGGCGTTTGAGTTTCCCTAGCTCCAAATTAAAAAAAAAATATCTCAAAATTATGGAAATATATAGATTTTTGACTCTTGTTTTCAGACGAGAAAAAAATTGTCAGTTTTAGAAAAATTACTTTGATGAGAAAATAATTGAAAAGAATACTATAAATTACATTTTTCAAAAACTCAGATTTAAAATTCTACAACCAACTCAGGTTGCAATTGGTAAACTGATCAGCTATCTAAGTTGTGCCTGAAATAATACTAGTTCAGTACCACAAGTTAAAAGCTCAAAATGGTCTAATCTGTGGGTACCCAACATAATGTTTGAATATCCGAACAGCATATTTTATGTAAAAATTAAAAAGAGTTACTGAGTTACCCTCAGGGTCTTATTCAAATATACTGAGTTACCCTTAGGGCCTTATTCATATACACTGAGTTACCCTCAGGGCCTTATCCATATATACTGAGTTACCCTCAGGGCCTTATTCAAATATACTGAGTTACCCTCAGGGCCTTATTCAAATATACTGAGTTACCCTCAGGGCCTTATTCATATATACTGAGTTACCTTCAGGGCCTTATTCAAATATACTGAGTTACCCTCAGGGCCTTATTCATATATACTGAGTTACCCTCATTGCCTAATTCAAATATACTGAGTTACCCTCAGGGCCTTATTCATATATACTGAGTTACCCTCAGGGCCTTATTCAAATATACTGAGTTACCCTCAGGGCCGTATTAATATTTATTGAGTTACCCCCAGGGCCTTATTCATATATACTGAATTACCCTCAGGGCCTTATTCAAATATACTGAGTTACCCTCAGGGCCTTATTCATATATACTGAGTTACCTTCAGGGTCTTATTCATATATACCGAGTTACCCTCAGGGCCTTATTCAAATATACTGAGTTACCCTCATGGCCTTATTCAAATATACTGAGTAACCCGAAGGCCTTATTCAAATGCAGTACAAATTGTCATTTAAGCTGGATTATGTAATACATGTTTTCTTTGCCACTGAATACAATTAACAGAACTGTGTATTAATTATAACATTATGTGTTTGTTTGATCAATGAGCAACATAACAGGACAAAAAAGTGATCTAGTCCCAATTGAAATACACAATCATTCATTACTGCTTGCTAAAATGCCAAGATGTCTGACTTGTATATGGACATAATGGACACAATGGACACGTTACACTTTTATTCCATCAACACTTAATTTAGGTTTAACCCTGTAGCAGAACCTATAGCAGCTGTTTTCCCAATGTCTGGTTTAAGACTTATGACAAATAGGGTAATATAATACAATAATATATTTAATCACACATATCAAAGGTTTATTTTCTTTGTATTTACCTGTAACTTTTGTTTCATCGCCCTGTCTATTCTCTTTTTGTCAGTAAATCTCTTATAACAGGTGGCATGATACTGTTGGCCTTTCATTTCCTATCGAAAAATATGGGATTGTAATTAGGTTTAATGCACATATACAGTATTAATGCAGCAAATATCTCTGCTAATTTGCCAAGACCAGTATTACATCATGTATAAACATTTGTTTTAATTTTAACATAAAATGACAGCAATGTATCTACCCATTGTGCCCACTGTTGCACACTTTTGTTTATTATTTTCAGGTGACTGTAGCACCCGTAAATGATACATTTCAGACTACGCCATATACTGCACCAATTTATGGCGGAATGCTTGACGGTCGGTCAGTGACTATTGGTGGGATTCCTAACAGTGACGCCTCCAGGTATTTATGTGCTGCATAGAAACTTATTATTGGTTCAAAAAAACTCACTTAGAGCGAGGTTGTTGCCGTGTTAAAGATTCAAAGACTGTAGTTGTTGTGTTGTTGCTGTGTTGTTGCTGTGTTGTTGCTGTGTTGTTGCTGTGTTGTTGCTGTGTTATTGCTGTGTAGTTGCTGTGTTGTTGCTGTGTAGTTGCTGTGTAGTTGCTGTTGTTGCTGTGTTGTTGCTGTGTTGTTGCTGTGTAGTTGCTGTGTTGTTGCTGTGTTGTTGCTGTGTTGTTGCTGTGTAGTTGCTGTGTAGTTGCTGTGTTGTTGCTGTGTTGTTGCTGTGTTGTTGCTGTGTTGTTGCTGTGTTGTTGCTGTGTTGTTGCTGTGTAGTTGCTGTGTTGTTGCTGTGTTGTTGCTGTGTAGTTGCTGTGTTGTTGCTGTGTTGTTGCTGTGCAGTTGCTGTGTTGTTGCTGTGTTGTTGCTGTGCTGTTGCAGATTATAAACAATCCAAATCTGTTTTCATTCTCGTACAGTGTATGAAGTTATGAATTATGGCAAGACATAGCAATTTCTTTTCATGTTTTCTAAATAATGAAATTGTTCCGCAAATTGGTTTTAGAAGGAAAATAACTGGGTCCTATTCAATGAGTTAAATATATAATAAGATTCATGTATTCTTACGCCACGTCCGTACATTGATGTATTCTTACGCCACGTCCGTACATTGATGTATTCTTACGCCACGTCCGTACATTGATGTATTCTTACGCCGCGTACGTCCATACATTGATGTATTCTTATGCCACATCCGTACATTGATGTATTCTTACGCCACATCCGGATCCGTACATTGATGTATTCTTACGCCACATCCGTACATTGAGTGGACATTTAGTCGTAGACAACCAGAAATCCATCCTGGAATAGTAGTTTTAAAACATTTATAAGATGCTCTGTTTTGTTTTATTTTTTATTTTGCTTTGCTTTCCAAATATACAACTTAGCTTACATTGATTAAGAGACTAACGTTTAACAAGAATATTTATCAAAATACAAGCAATCCGAATAGTTAGGTTTAAAGACTTTTAAATTTTGTTATTTATCAAAGTAGAAACGTTCTCTAAAATAGATGCCCAAATTAAAAAAATCCATATCAAAATAGAAACCAGACTTTTAAAATATTATAGTTATCTATATTGAGACCCACCCCTTGGATTGAACCAAAGTTTAATTTACTTCTTTAGTTAATGTAACTAAATATCTTTCTTGAATATAAACCCAACGTAAAGAACAAGATATTGATTTGAGATTGGAGGTAATATTACCTTCCTTTGCCACACATAATTATTATTTCGTGTACATCCGTTAGTGTAGAATATTGAAGTGGACTTAAAGCAATAATCTAGATATCCTTGTCATGAAATCACCTGCCATTACAGCAATGAATGAGTGTTTTACTTTGTTTTGCTAGGGTCATCATTGATCTCACGTCCACGGGATTCTCGGATATAATACCATTTCATTTTGATGTTCGTTTTGACGTTGGAGGTGTCACAAATGTGGTTGTTCGTAATGCATTACTCAATGGAAGTTGGGGAACCGAGAAAAGAGAACAATCATCCTTCCCCTTCACACGTAATGAACTATTCAACATGGTAATTGAGAATGTGGGAGATGGTTTTCAGGTATGAATGAATAATTGTACTTCTGCTTATTACAACTTCACGATGTGTATATTAAGGTCACTGAGCTGTGCACATGTTTCAATATACGTTTTAGCAGTGAATTAAAATGAGAAGATTGACATCTAAAAGTATTCATTTTTTTAAAATAAATACTCCAAACTTGATAAATCATCGGATTATACAGCTTAAATTTAATTACTTTTGGGGAAAATGTACTTTTAAAAATTTTAATTTCAAGAAATACCAGTAAAACACCCTCTAAAGTTCAAGCTTTTAGAAATGGGTTTTATAGTGCATATCTGCTAAAACATGTCTATATTTTAAAACTTTTGCTCTGTCCAAAAGTTCTAAATTTGCTTGATGTATGGGTCCCATCAAAATTGTGAGTTTTAGAATGTTAAATCCAGAACTGTTAAAAAAGGTAAAACATTAAAATTCGGAGTCACAGTTTTATAGATTTATATCTAAAGTTGAAAATGAAAATTACAGAAGAATGTCATAGTCAAACAACAGTACGGTGTCACAAAGATTCACGAATCCACGAACAGTGTGCATTTTTACAGAGATTTTTAACCAATTGCGTAATTGTAAATAGAATATAATCAATTTCTTCAGTACATTAAAACCAGTTGACTTTATGTACACAAAAAATGAATTTCATTGCCAAAGATTTGGCGGCATAGGCTCGTTTACTTTAGAAATATTTTTTTCTCTTAAGTAATAGGCGCCTTTTTAAATTCATCTTAAAAAGAAAACTAGAAACCCTTAACGGGATACATAAAATACCATGACAGAAAGTTAATTTCTTGCTATAAAAAAATCATGAAGCAACACAAATCTGGGGGTAGACTGATAAGGACTACAGTGATGTTTAGGTCACGTGATGAGATAAAATAGTATTGCCGGTACGTACATTCGCTTACTGTATATCTCTCATTGCAGGTTTGGGTTAATGAACAACGCTATGTGCATTTTGTGCACAGATATGCAGATTTTGCAAACATTGATCAGATCAAATTCCAAGGCGATCTTGTAGTTACTGAACTTCGCACACCAAGAGGTTAAAACATAAATACCCCTGGATAGAACCCAGATATATACGATGACACACTATTTTCTTTTTGTTCATTTTTTACTGTTTTTTGGCTAAATGTAGCCTTATACTTAGTTGTTCAAGTCAGGCACGCCTGCTTCTGTTCTGCTTTTGTTTATCAGTTCACTATAGTTTTCTATGGTCTGTCAGTAGCTCCTCCCCTTTTGTTTATCAGTTCACTATAGTTTTCTATGGTCTGTCAGTAGCTCCTCCCCTTTTGTTTTCAGCTTGATTTAAATACGTTTTATTGCTGTGCAATTTTTGGTGTATATTTCTTTTGCTTATCCAATATGTTATTAATAGCATCTTTTTAATTGTGTGTACTTTTGTTTTTGTGTCATTCTATCAGGTATCTCCTGCGTTAATTTTTTTTTGCATAATTCTCATTAAATACCTTTAACATATATTTAATCTTTCTTCAACATTTTACTGGCAACAGACATAAAAGTGGCTTCCATTCGCTTAGAAACGATTTTCTAGATTGGGCCGCCATATGAGCTGCCATTCTGCCACGTTTATGCTGTACCAACATTTATAAAAACTAATTTGTTAAACACTAAAGCTGTATACTTTACTGTTGACATGTTTTGTGTCTCCTGTTTAAACACTAAAGCTGTATACTTTAC
>JAOXYB010067667.1:0-10116 GCA_028565635.1 Phoronis ovalis
ACAAATTAATTTGTATTATACATTAATTTGTATGATAATAATGCACTTCATTTTTGAGCAAATTAAATAAATGAAATGGGAATGATTTCAAAAGAAAATATTTCAAGCGTCACCAGGGGATTCCCCTAAATTAAAGCTGTTCTATATACTCAGCTACTCCCACGTTATAGTCAGTACAACAAAGTAAAAGTATTCATTAGTTATCTTTTTTATTGTTTACTTTATAGTAAATGCATATATGTTTTCTTCAATATATTTTTCCTGAAAAGCACCGATTATTGTTCATCCGCACCAAGGGTCTATTTGTTAGACCACACATATATTCAGAAGTTACTAAGAAAATATAAGCTTTACAAAGCTTTATAAAGTTTTATCCATATTTAGAAAGTTTTCCGATCTATTAATTAAAATAACAAGTATAACAACATTAAATCATGTGACACCTATATCATAAAAGTTAAAATCACTATTTAGTATAATAATATTAAGTATAGATGGGTGGTCACGGAATTCGGGCAAAGCTACAAGCGCAATCAACAATTAGTAATTCTTATGAATGCATAACTAAGAGATTTGGGTTAATTTAATGTATAAGAGATATTTTCATAAAGAACAATGGGCCGAACCAACTCTCATCACAGTGACTTTGAAAAACATTTAGCCTCAGACAATTTATTTCTTCTTTGTAAACACTAACAAGGTTACTGATTTTGTTAACCATTATGTCTCAAACATCATTCTGAGATATGGTTTAAAATAAAAATTAGACATTGGCATTGTTTTATAGATCGGTTAAGGTCAGAAAAATCTTATCATCATAATACCCTATTGTTAACTTGGTTTAGTAAATTTTTTTTTAAACTTCTCAAAAGAAACTTTACATTATTGTATGCAGTTTAGTGCAACTTGTAACAAGTAGCAGGAGATAGTGTAACTGTGTGCATGAAGATGTCATCTTAAGTGGTCAATTTCCCGATATTTGACTGTTCGAGTAGTATAACGCAAAAAAGTGCTGTGCTTTACCTTTATGTAAATATTTTTTACTACAAACATTTAAAAACTTTATCTGTTATCATTAAAAAGATATGAAACTTTACAATATTTGGCACAACAAATGGTAGGCCTATGTTTTTAGTCACAGGCCAGTAAAAAAGTTAAGATGGCCCGTATTATCAGTACGTACCAGTATGTCAAGTATACACATCGCCAGCTCAAGTAAGCGGCACTATATTTTGTTAAATTTACATGGTATTAATATTTTTTCAAGAAAATAAAGCTGTACTTGAAATGTACTTGAAAAAAGCATGAGAAGGCTTTGGAGAAGTTGTTGTGTGTAAAACGACAAATGATTTGACATATAATTACAAGTGAGCCTAGTGATGTATTCACTGCGTGGCTGATATGCCTCGGCTGGTTGTATGCTTGTCATGTAGGCCTATATTACTAATATTTATCGCTCTTATAATATTGCTTCTACGGCTTTCCATACTGTATCGTTGATGCCGTGGCGGGTATTGAAAGCGTACATATGCTAATTTGAATACATTTTGATTATCGATGTGTATAAGAACCCATTTTGTGAATTGAAATCTCTTTTCCAAACCTTATCAAAAATAGACTGACTATTCAGGTGCCAGGCCAGTTATGGCTATTGTAGTCTGGTATTGTAAGAAGAACGCTGTAAAAGACAGGGGCCAAGCTTAGGCTTTGAGAAGTGTATTAATCTGTTTTGTCAGATCGACGAACAAATGAGCTGTTATTTATAAATAGAGGGGGAAATAATTTCATTGCATTGGTAAGGTTGCCTCACCTAAAGAAAATACGTTATGTATATATAAAAGATATAACAATAGCATTACCGTATATTGAACAAATAAATGTTCTCGTCGAATATGTTGATTTGCTTACCTGCACATATTCAGGCAAATGAAATTATGTAGAGAAACGTTAGTATTGTGTAACTGTTTACTCCAGAAATATTATTCTCTCCGCCCAAATGATAAATAAATAAAGCCTACTGTACATATCCT
This sequence comes from Phoronis ovalis, assembly GCA_028565635.1. Lineage (NCBI taxonomy): Eukaryota > Metazoa > Phoronida > Phoronidae > Phoronis > Phoronis ovalis. The sequence goes on from JAOXYB010067667.1 coordinate 2,031, forward strand.
ATCGAGTTTTCTTGTTTGATTACATTTTAAATAACATTCGTTTTGCATAGAAAAGCTAAAAATCAGTTGCAAATGGAAACAGATATCTTATTAAAACTATTTTCATATGATTAATACAAAACAGAAAAAATGAGAACAGGCGTTAGGAATAAAATTCATTTTTCATGTATTTCCCTTTTTGCTTTGTGATCTGGTATACCCAGTATGCCCCGTTAAAGCCATCTGCAGAAGCATCTTATGTTATATTTTACTTTATTTTGAAATACTATGTGAAAAAACATAATCTACTGCAGGTTAGTGTTTTTTCTTATTTTAAGAAGTGAGAGCACGCGTAAAACCACTGTCTACTGAATCTATGCATTCATGAGAGGATTATAATGAGCATGCATCAACACTCATGATGCTGAATCTGAATCTGTTAGTTGTATGTTTGTAGAAAACATAATAAATACCTTCGATTGTATATTAAGAAACATGATCGCTAGTTTCATGTCGAGTTTCATCTTCAGATAATTAAATGCTCTTATAATTGCATATCCGAATAATTCTTTCGAATCTAGTTGTTGGGGTTTATCATGTATTTGTATTATTGTGACGCCTGTTTCGATAGAGTATTGTGCCATATGGTAGTGTTTATAAACAATTCTTCTGCATTACTTATTTTAGTATGGACAATATTTATATTATAACTTATTCTAAAGATCACGCATTCAATTATAAGTAATGATCCAATGAATTGTACTCTGCGAATGCGGATGCGAAAAACATTATTGAATCAAATTTAAAACTAGATAGCTTTTTAAAATAGCCTGTTTGCAAAAGCAGAGTTGCTGCTATTGGTGTTTATGAATGTTACAAGACCTTTCATAATCATTTTTGAACTTTTTGGCAAATAGTAGAAATACACATAAGAGCTATAACATATTTACACTAAAAGTCAATCAAGCGCTCCCTGATTTCAAACCTGCCTAAACTTATTATTGCTACAAATTCAAAATAGGTCGTTATTGATGCAGCAAAACAGGTAACACACAGCAGAACAGATAACAGGGGACTTGCATTTTTGAAATAACATTGGAAAGAGTTCATATATTCTTATGACATTTAAATGTAGTCGAATTATCAAATATTTAAATACTATTTTAATAGCTCTACTTAATGTTATGAATTAATATGCTTTCCTTCCAAGAACAATAAATTAAAAGGAGTGGAACAATCTTCTCCCGATGCTGTAACGCCCGAGTCACTTGATGCCTTCAAGGCTCAGGAGGAAAACTCTCTCAACTATATATATATATATATCAAATATTAATTGAATTCATTGAATACTGTGTCATACATATTACAGTAAAACAAAATTATTTCCAAAAACTGTTTAAATGCGTACAACATTTGGATTCAGGTGTCTATATTCCTGCCTTTTAAGCAACATGATGAATTACAAGTTTAATCGTACTTGAACTACTTTAAATAGTCATTATTATTATCAGAAAAAGCACAAGCCTTGATACAGGATGACAACCTTGAATTTATATAAACTCTTTAGGTATTGCATTGCCAACTCTCTTAGAGTTTTACACAGAATAAGTCAACCAATAGGAAGCCAACAAGTAAATATGCACCTTTTCTCCTTTTTCCTCGCCTTTTCTTTGGAGTTGATCGTGGTGTTAATTTAATTTTGCTCAAAATGACAGAAAACAGAATTGGAAATGCTTTTTTTAAATTAATGGGATTCTTGTGTAGGGTAAGCCTGCAAAGTGCTGGGTCCAGTTTCCATATTTTCTCACCAGGTGGTTTACAATCGGCTATAGAAAAAAAATTATTAGCCATGACAACATGAAAAGTATATTTAGCTATTCATAAGTTCTAAACAGAGTAGTTGCGTCTTTTTGTAATAATTAATCTGAACTCAACTAAATTAGATGTCCAAGTATTGCATTGATATTGTAAACAATACAGAGTGCTTATGCTTAACTGCCCAGTCAATGGTTTCAACCAATTATCTCCGCTATCTATTTAGTTGATGAAGTATATAGAATGTGTTTTTACTCGTCTTATTCAAATACGAAGTACATTTACCTATACAAATTTGAAAGCATGTATTTCTTAAAATAGTTGTTAGTTATATTTGTTTAAGGTGAGCTTCAAGTAAATTTGACAAAAACATGTGTTTTGAATGGTTACAACTCTCGAGAAAGTCAGAACTCTTCTTGAAGGCAAGGGAATGAACAAGCTCCACGCGCACACCACAAAGATTTTAAACCATTGTCTTACAGACTGATTTGATTTTTTTATTAGTAAAACGCAAATCATGTTATTTATAATGTTGAATTTTACATCTTTTTCATAATGTATATTTGTACACGATGCGTTCTGACAAGTTTTACAAGAAATAAAATGTTGGTTATTAAAGTGTGCATGATCATGCATATGCGTTGCGCACCTTGTGCTTACCTGCTGAGATAATAGGTTGGGACCATTGTCAGTCTTCTTTTACTACTCTACCGCTACTGTTAGTTACTTCAGCTCAGTTTCAACTTACGCAATAAGTTCACAAGGTATTTTAAATATGGACCAATTTAAGATCTAGCAATAATTCCATCACTACATACTAGATAAGCACAACAATTGATTGAAATTGCACACATTCACATTTAATTCCTTATCAAAAAGATTATAAAATGAAAATAATGCATTCATTTTTAGAAGATTGTCTCTGTGTCCTGGTACACTTTATCGTGTGCAGAATATAATCGTCTAATGGATCAGTAGTGAAGAACTTTGAAGATTTAACAAATTGCTCGTCTCAGTTGTCTCTTTTCGTTTTATTCATGATTTTTTATATTTCATTTATCCATTATGAGATTACAAACCATCCAATAGTCATCATCGTCCCAGTGCTGACCTGTGGAGAGAGCGGGAAACATGATTTTTGCTTTAAATCCGCTATTTCTCAACTACGTGTTTCGTGCTTTGATGTCAGAAATTAAGAATAATATTTTATTCAAACTCATAAAAAAATCTTAGTAAAATCTAAACGTATGTATATATGAAGATTCTATTTTTGCACAGAATCCGATCAAGTAATCCAGACATAATTCTTATATTTCATGTAAAACCAATGTTAAAACGCCGTCCAAAATATGCGAGACAGTGCGCCACCTACATTTCATTCATTTAAATTAGGGTACCTGCCGTTATGTTGTTTGTGGGCAATTTCCACAGTTAAAATGTCTTATTTTCGCGTAGATAATCAATCGATAAACCAAAAAATATTTGACAGGATATCATTACCTCTTTTTTTTAAAAATCGCTTCAGTTGTAAACTACAAAAGTGTTTGTAATCTGTAAAATGTAAAAGCAGCTGTATAACCCAAACTTCTAAATGGTAGTCTCCTTTCTGCACGAATAAATTGATACATCACATCACAGGTGACATTAAAGTGACTGTCGTTATTTTGTTTATAGCTCAATAGTCCTGACAGGCTAGTAACTTTAATTTAATTGTTTTTATCTTAATAACACATCTAATTTCAATTTATCAAAAGGTGTTTAAAGACGTCTTCCTTTTTATATTATGGGTACAACACGTTGTCGTAATCGTATCTACTGATCCGTTTTATAGCTTCAGGGCCGTAAGACACTTTTTCAAAAGAAGGGGGGGCGCTTGTAGTGTTTTTAGACTAAATAGTGTGTCTCGAACGCCGCGAAGCTTCGTGGGGAGGATCCGGGTGGAGGCGTTCATCCTCCTGTAATCGGCGTGGGGTCTGAGGTCCGCTTAAAGGGCCACAAAGTTTGTTTTTTTAAATGAGTGTTATATCCTGCATTCTGGTGCATTTTTAGCAAATGAAACCATCTTACACAATTGCCTATAAAATCATAATTGAAACACAATATTTTAAATTAACCAAAAAGTATTGCAAATAAGAAAAGCTTAATGGAGATCAATGTAGATGTATAAATTTAAAATTGCCAGAAATTTATTAATCGTGCGTGCCTCTAAAGTCAAAAGAATTGAACGTTCATTTACAGACCATAGTCTTGTAAAACTCACATGTTTTAAAAAAAGTAATTCGAAAAGAAAGCCCATAATTTCAGAAAATCTTAAATCAATCCTAGTACCTCTCGCATGCTAAGCGAGCCCTCAACCATTTGAGCTGAGCTAATTCCCTGTTCTGCTGATAAAGTCCGATAAAACCTAACTATTTTGAACTCAAAATGCAGGTATCAACAATAACAACAACACTACCCACATCCCGGATCCGGGTCTCAAATGAATATATAATTCACAACATTTTTCTAGTAGAAAAGATGAATACGAAATAAGTTTCTATTCTTCATAGATAAATCTGCTTAAAACTACCTAGGATATATAAAACACTGTTGAAATAGTAGCTCTGTTTATAAGAAAGAGTATTTACTGTATTCACCCATTCATCAAAAATGCAATGAACTTTCACACTGGCATTTTCTACAGATTTTGGCAAACTATTTGGGACGAGTTAGACTTTGTTTTAGAAAGGAATGAAAATATCAAAATTTGAAATAATAAAAATGATTGCTTTTAATGAAGACAACGCTTTATTAGATATATAAATGCATTAAGTATGTAGCTCTAAAACCAAAAGGAATGTTAAATTAAAATGAACAGATTGTATATATAAATAGAAATCCCAATTTTACCAATAAAATCTGAAGAATCCTGATATCAATCACGATACCTACCACAAGCGAGAGCTCTGCCATTTGAGCTAATTCCCCTGTACTGGTAAAAAAACTGACTAGTTTGAACTCAAAATGCAGCACATTGTTCCAGCATTTGAATTACCCATATCCTGATAATTAACCTACATGCTTATAAAAATCACTTTGCATTATAGTGTAGTGATGAATAAATTAGCCAAACTGCTGTTTGAAAAGATGAATGGGAAGACAAATTTTCACTCTTTATTGGTATATAGAATACTTCGTGTTGAATATATACTTGTACCAAAACAATGAGCCATGACTTTTAAAATTGTTGCCCTGTTTTTTGAAGAAAAAGTGTTCACTCAAAAACATTATTCATTTTGTTAGCCATTTTGTAACAGTTTTTCCAAAATATCAAAATCCGTACAAAAGACGTTGAAGAAAGCGTTGTAATGGGGCATATACTTTGAATTACAAGTTTGACCAGTAATTTACAGAATTGAGCACCTAAAATAAGAATTACATACCTTGTTTGATTTACTCATATTTTTATTTGGAAATAATTATCATTTTAGATACAACAATTTCCAAAAAACAATATGCGTGTCCACCGATTAAAGCAATAAAAACAAGTTTACATTATTATCATGTTACTCTTTTTAGGTCCGCATGCAAAGAAATGCAAAACTGCAAACATATAATTATTTCAACTAGTTGTGACGTAAAAAATGACGTACATACGGGCAGCTGATGGTGCATATGAACAACTGTGATTATACACTTATATGTTAGTAACCGCCCGTTTGAGTCGCCGCATCCTTACATGCTCGGGACGGAACTTGTTGCAACATTTCTATAGCTGGTTGCATTCCTGTGTAACAAGCACCTGGAACAACTTCTTGTATTGGAGGAGGCGTCCTGCGGTCACCTGTCTCTTCTACCGAAAGAGGTAAATTTGAGTAGGAGATTTCCGCCTGTTGATCAACTCTCAAAACTTTAGCGGCATGAGACCAGATTCCTGTTTGATAACCATCCTGAAAATTAACCTAAACATTATATAATGTAAAAAAATCAGAATTTAATCAAAAGTTTGAGAACTGTATTTGTTGGAAAGTGTCCTGAACATCCATTTTTGTTATGCATAATAAAACAATTATACCCGACCGGATATAGTATTCTATGTACAGCCCCTATATAATTAATTGTACTTCACATTTCTATTGTATAAATTTACCCTCATAATTTACCTACATAAATTAAAATATGAACGCGAAGCCTGAACAGGCACTTTTTGTAGTGTTTTAGAATAAATTATGTGCCTTGATTGCTGTATCCTTTCTGATGAACGCTGAGCATAAAGTTACCTTCCAAAATTGACTATATAAAAACATAATTAAAACAATGCTTTAAAATATTGTATGGTAAAAATATAAGTGTGGAAGATACGCAGTGGCGGGTCCTGGATTTTTTGAAAGGGAGATGCATACTTTTTTTACGAATACAGGATTCTCCATTCATACAGAGTGCATATTAATAAGCCTTATGGTGTATGCTTGCAGAGATGCCAACCAAACACATTTTTTGCGTGCATTGTACGTGGCACTCGGCCTAGTTAGAGAGTGAATGCGGGAAGGAGATAACTCTTTCTTGTCAAGGGAGCGTGGGGGACCCCCTCAGAAAATTTTGGATTTTACATGCATTTTCTAGATCTCCGATACCCTTTTTGGACATAATTTGCATAAAGATTTGATTTAAAAGATGCAAATGCAGTAAATACATTTTGATTTCGGACTTGCTGTCAGAGTCTAAATTCGGTCGTTCAGAACAGAGATATGCGAAAATTTGACGACAAAAAACTGTCGGTGTATTGAAAAGGTACAATACGAAACCTATTTATATCTTATATCAGTGTTACTCCCAGCAGCCAATTGTCTTTGATATCGCACTTGCTTTACCTATATCCGGGTACCTATACCGGCAAATCGTAAGGCAATGTTAATATTTCTAAAATCAATCGAGCAGAATAGTCTTTACAGAAAATATTTTATATACATTTATTATAATTTATAACTTAGGTACAATTAAATATTCAAGTACAATTTTAAATTTCTTTTGGGAAGGGGGAGACTGACCGAAAATGCACTTTTGTGTTTGTTTTGGAGGTTCAAAATAGTTGAATTCATAACTTCCTCGTTGTAGTAGCTTATGTTTCTTAATTTTCTGCATACTGTTCGCACAAAAGTGGAGGAGACGCTGGGTAAAAATGATTGATCCATTCAAGCAAATTCGTTATCACACTTTTTGCACTTATTATAGCAATGAAATGATGAGATTTGGCAACTGCAAGTATTATATAACTTAACAATACGCCCGATTCCGTGATTAATAGTATAGCTTAAAAAAATGTTCTTATCATTTGAAAAGGGGGGGGGGTACGTTCGCACCCAACGCACCCCTCCATCTGACGGCCCTCCTGAAAATTCTAGAATACCTCAGGATATTAACATTTTTGATGAAAAAGTTGAAATTGAAACTTAAATCGAATAAATGGCTGGTACGCATGTTTATGAACAAAACCGCGTAAAAAAAGGTGATTTTTAAAAGCAAAACACGTTAACGCGCGTTACACAATAAGGGTTACATCTTTCGATAAAAAGCGAACTCACCAAGTTTTTCATTGTGTAATAAAGGTACAAAAGAGTACCTTTGTTACACAACGGGAAACTTGGTTTGTTTGCTTACTACTACTATTTGCAATGAAAAGGGTTAAAAACATTCTCAACGCATATACACGTAGGGTATAAAAAATTTCTCATCGCACTTATATAATTAGTGGGTCTACAATTTCTTTCGGCAGTCAGTTAGTGACAAGGGGTCAGATTTTTAATATAGGAAAACTCATTTATTTTTATGGGCTTTTTCAAAAACCGATTCACAAACATGGTTATTCCTTGAGTCGGACCCCCAGAATCAGAGAGCATAAATTTATTCAAAAAGCTATATATTATGAACTTACTTCTAACATCCTAGATGCTACCATTTTCCTCATAAAACGTTTCATTTCGATCTGTACATATCTTAATGATGGTAAAGATATGTTCTCTGTATTCCTTAGTACTCGAGGATCTTGCAAAACAACGCGATTGGGTAATGCTCTCTCAATCAAGCCGGGAATCGAGCCTATATCAAATTCGACTGTTGGTAATTCATTACACATTAAATTTCCCCGTTCCATGTCGACCACTTGTTGATTGCTGGCTAAGTTCGTTACTAAACGTCTGCTGATTAGTATACAAAGAAATATGACCAACTAAAGACGCTCTTGAAGTTTGGCCGGCTTTATACTCCTTATATACACTGATGGTTCCTAGTCTCTCGCTGCCGGGCCAACGAAAAT
>JAOXYB010067678.1:0-10115 GCA_028565635.1 Phoronis ovalis
TGACAAAACTTCAAATTATGCCAACAAAATGCACCAGATTGCAGGAAAAGACACCAAAATAATCAAAATTTTCTCGAACACCCCCTGCCCGAGGGGGTGACCCCCTCCCGCATCCTCCCCCCCGTACGACCTGCTGCCGCGCGCGCCCTGAAGATAAAAATAAATAAATCCCACTCATTCTTCAGTCTGGGCCTTGGCATCTCTGTATTATGGTGCACACACTATTCTAACATCTTTTGGTTTTTAAAGAGAAACAAATAAATTTATTAAGTGACCTATTATTAAAACTGTGTGTATGTCCAATCAAAACATAAATATGTTCATTTTACTTTCCTGACATAAACTACAGCTACCTGCACTCTTTTAGATTTCAAGTGGATGAAAGATTATCCTGGGCAGGTTGAACTGAAAGTATACAATCCTATGCCAACTGAACTGAGGGTTGAAAATATGGTTGGTATTTTAAAGTCCTCCTGCATGATAAATATTTTAAGAAAAGTGATGTATAAATCTGTAACTTTTAATGGATACCTCCATTTACAGAACAGCAATTCACCTTCATATACATTTGCAAACACTCAGCCTAGTGTTTTTAATCTCTGATTATACTATAGAAGGATATTTGTGTTTACCACTCATCTTCTTTTCCATAGACCCTTTTGACAGAAGATTTGGAATTCCACTGCAATTTGGAAAGTTTTGTATTACCTCCTGAATCAGGACCTCATAAAGTTTTAATCACAGGAATTCCTAAGGAACCTGGGCAATTAACCATGACAGGTAAGACCGTATAGCAAGTTATTGTTATGTTATTATAATGGCATGTTATTTACTGCAGCGCAGCATATTATGGGATATATCAAAAGCAGAGATGTATATCTGCATACAATTGGCCCCAGTTGGTTTTTAAGTCGCTATGAATGTATAACTGCAATAGATATGACAGAAATATGTGAGGTACATATACGATGTAGCAATATCAAATTACATATAAAATTAACATATCAGTCGCAACAATATTCCACAGGTTTTTCCAGCATCATAATATTATGTTGCTTTTTTTTGCAAGGCTATCATTCAGAGGTTTTTGGTGTACCAAGCAACTGCCGATTACGAGACATTATAAATAGTGTTTCGAGTAAAATATCAACTAGAAAGATAACTGAATTAAAGCACTCTAGATATGCCATTGATATTGTGCCAGCTTTACCTTCCATTCAACTATCTACCAAAGAAGCTCCACCTGATACGAGATTAAACATTGTCGCTGACCACACAGTAACAAGTGCTATGCTCCATCTTTATGTTGGCCAAAGGTAAAAATTATGTAAAACATTTTCTATAAAAGAAATTAGGGTTAATGCTTTCCTTCTATATAACAGTCTTAGGTGATGGCGAGGTTTTATTATAAATCAAGCAGATTTCATACTACGTTATCTTGTTTCATTTATTAATAAGATATTGTGTAAAAATGGGATGGGCTATCTGTAATTTTTAGTTCCATTTCTAGGGTTTTCAAATAAAAATTTTAAATGTGCATTGCAAGACTTGAGCATTGGATTAAGTATGATTTTTGTTTGTATTTAAATGCCATGATATATTAACTGCATCGTATTGTTAGCTCCAAAAAGTTGAAACAAAGGAAAAAGATTAATGTGTATTTAAAAGATTGGGAGCAACAATATCATTTTTTGATGTTGCTGAATTGGGAAACATGATGTTTATTATCTGAATTTTTTCTAGCCATGAGAGTGTTCTTATGATAACAAATATAGGTGAATATGCTATAGAACATATTGAACTGAAACTGGATTCAAAGCAACCTAAAGGTAAGTGCTTGTTTTAAACTATTTAGTGTCTTCTTTAATACTTGCTGGTTTGCCATGGTCAGTAATGATAATGCTGTCAGGACATTTTTATATTCTTCAATTAAAAAGGAGCTGATTACTGATCATACTTGCTGAAACTGTACCCAGTGCGAACTATTGGAAATTGCCTCTTTTTACGGGCTTGTTATTGTCTCCTTTTATGCTACTGTATGTTCTTTTGGAATGGGGTGAAATTTGGGAAAATTATGTTACTGATATGTACAATCAGTTTTCTCGTGTTTTGAAGCAGAGTGCATAATACACTGCATCAAAATAAAACATAAGAAAGGCGAATTATGATATGTTCAAAATGTATTTTAATTCTTACTATATATTCATAGAGCTTACTGGCAAGTTGAAAATTGTTAGAGGACATGAAGTTATTAGAAAAACCTGTGATCTCATCAAATGTTTAAATAGTATCACACCATTAATTAAACTTTAATAAGCTAAATGCCCTTTTTAAGGGGCAAAACGTTTTCCAAAAAAAAGTTTATGTGTCACTAATCTTTTTTTATGAAACAGATCATCCAGGGGCATTATTTTTTAATGCTTTCCGAAAAGGTGCTCTGGGGGTGTCTTTTCCTAGGGGTGCTTAGTTTTGGAAAACCTTGGTAGATTTGAGTTTCAGTTGCACATTGCCAGCAAGAATATTCTGTTAAAAGTGCCCAAATGGAAATATTTTGATGTGTGCTGTTTGAAATGTACCTTCCTGGAACATTAGTATTTATTTGTATATAATTATGTATTCAACAGAATTGTCTGGTCAAATGTTTCACTGGAACGTGGACAACCTTCGAGCACAACTGCCTCTACAACCTGGACGTCAAGCTTCTTTTACTCTGTATGTTACTGCAGTGGACGACGTGGTATCTTATGATGCTGTAATACTTGAAGGTGAGTATTGTCTTTCATAGCTTTCTTAGTTTCTGAAGGGTTTTCTTATCATATTGTAGTAGATAGTCTTCTATTTCTTAGAACTGCACATATCAAATTGCCTGTATGTACTAACAACAAAGGAATACAAGGTACCTCTGTTTATATTAAGCTCAATCAATTTAAAGAAGACTTCTATTCAAGATATTACATAGACTCAGATTAAAAATCAAAAAGAAATTAATATAAAGTTTGAGCAGCAAAACAGTAAATGTTTCAAATATATAATGTAAGAGATACACATAAAACTAAAAAATATAATGGAACAAATTATTATAACCTAAACATAATTAATGATTTGGTTTATTAAAAACTACAAACTTATGCATTCTGAGGGTAGTTTTTAATAAAATAATTTGTTAATTTATTTGGGTCTTTTTTTACAAATTTATTGCCCAAAAAAATAACATTATTTAGGTCATGGTATATCTATGTTTTTTCTTATTTATCCACTCAGATTAGCTACTGTTAAGCAGTAGGTGGCGCCTAGGTTATACTGATTGTTAACTAGCTTCAAATAGACTACAACTACATGTACTGTCAGCACAATGATATGTTTGACTTGCTAATTTTCAAGAAGTTGCACCTCCAACAATACTGTGCCTTTATTTGTAAAAAATTTAGTGAAATTAAAAAAGGTGTGATAAGCACTAGTGGAATCCAATGACTTAATGATCTGCTTTGCAGAAGCTGAAAACATTCCCTCACTGCTCAGTCCACGTCCAAGAACTCTTCATGTGAGAACGTTTGACACCAGCAGACCAACAAGTCCAGTGCCAGTAAGAAGAGATACTCAGTTTAAAAAGGTAACATTTCTGTTTTTGTGTTACAGCCAGTTTATGTTGTTTAATAAATGCATGTAGCTATAATCCTTTGCCCCACCAGAAAGGAAAGCAGTACATAAACCTTTAATTTTTTGCTGTATCTGGCCTGTAGCATATTATACAACTTTATTTGTTTGATTTTCTGATTCTGCAACTAATTTTGTAATAAAAAATTATCTGACAAAAGCTTTTCAAATGAAAGAAAATACCAAATAAAAAGCAAGAACATTCTGGCTGGCCAGGAGCACTCTAATTTACGATTGTCTTTTGAGGTAAAGAGATCATGTGAACTCTTCGTGCCAATTCAAAAAAGAAATTATGAAGATCTTGAGACAAAACTTAAAGCTTTTGCATTGGAAAAGTAAAATTCACTTTTGGACTAAATTGTATTTATACAAACAACTGAAAGATTAAAAATATTTAGTTATGCACTAAAACTGTAAACTATATAATTGGTATTTTGTGATCAGAGATGTGAGTCTATTTTAATTATTTTTAGTAAAATAGGTTAAGACTTTACAAAAATTACTATAAAATACTCACAGGACAATCTCAGATTTGTCTTAAAGGAGCAATTCCCAAAGCAAATTATAAGTGCTTGTTTTTAAACACACTTTTAGCCAACATTTTTGATCTGTCAAGAAGTGGAGATCACTTGTTCTTCTGTTGTTTTAATAAATATACTTGTTTTAGACATTTGAAGCTTTGTTAACTTTCTTATACTCTGGTGGACCTGGGAGAGAAGAAGGGTACTGCAGACAATGCTCCTTGGCTCTAAAGATTGAAATGTTACCATCTTTATACTTTAAGAAATGGTCAGTTATTCCTGATAAAAGGTAATCACTATCCCATTTTTGCCATCTATTCTAATCCATTTGAGAAACCTGCTTTTAATAACATATATAGATCAAGCCCACATACATGTATGCTAACCTGTGATGGCATTATATGCTTCAATTCTAACAGTAGTTTCTGTATAGATGTGCCATCATTGGATAAAGACTATTTTTTTAATTATCTTTTACAGCCCAAACAGTTGCGAGATGTGTTTAGAAATAATTAATGCTACAACATGGGACATGGACATTGTTTCTACTAGTGGTAAAACAGCCAACATAGCTTCCAAACAATCTTCTAGGTAATTCTGAAAAAGTAGACATCTGAGCAGACATGCTACCAAAATTCTTTTATCAACTTGTATGAATGTTATATGAAAAGCAAGTATATTTCAGTTAGCTCTTGATCCACTTTTCTTTTTGATTTTATATTCTTATCTGCAAAGTTTTTCATGTTAGTTATGACATGAGCTGAACAGACAGACTTCTAGTATTAGATTACAAAAGACGGCTGTCCTTTTTTGGTACTGCTGTGATTTTGTAATACACTTACACAATATATTTATACATTCAAGTAGATTCTGATAGATCTCACTTTCCTGCATTCCTTTATGTATTCACTTACATAGTAACATAACCAATGATTGCATGGTTAATGTGGGATTGCATGCCTTTAACGAATGGTGGAGTCCCTGTGAAATCTGCTGCCAACTATACATACAGTTTTTGCTGCTTAACAAATTGTAAAACTATTAGTTTTCTCTACTAGCATCCATTCAATGGTCACATGTCTTCTAATGCTGCAAAAAGGTTTGTATGGTGGAAATAAAAATAGAAATAATGCCGCAAATACAGTAATATACCGTACAGTAAAAGTAACAATAATGCTGCAAATTAACTAAAATGACATAAAAGAAAAATGACAATAATGCCACAAATAGATTTGTATGACCGAAAATAGACTAGTTTGACAGGAATTGACTAGTAAGAACAAAAAATATACTAGTCTAGTATGATGAAAAGAAAATGTAAACTAAGGTAATGCCATAAAATAATTTAGCATGATGACAATAAATAGAATGGTATGACAAAAAATCAGTTTTATGACTAGCTCTTATAGGCCATGGTAGAAGATATTTTGGCTGAATATAGCGGTTGGAAAATTTGTAGTACTGATAAGATGATTGTGATAGGTAAATGTTTCCTTTGTTTTACAGTTTTAATATATTTCTTCCAAGAGATCTGTTACCAACTGAAGAGAGTCCTGGTTGGCCTTCGTATAGTCAACAAATTGCTAATTATTTAGATGTTCGATGGAAGTTGCCCTCTTTAGATGTTGAAGGAAAAGCTTTTGTTGAAAAACTTGAGTGGACTCCAGCTCAGCTAGATTTAATGAGAAGTTCTCCACTAGACTGGAGTAAGCGAAGAAGAATAAAAATAACTAACACTTTCTTGTTCTAGTAAATTGAATTATTACCCTTAATTAGCACCAAGTGATACAAATATCTTTTTCTCCAATTATTTATTATTATATTGCATAAGTGTATATGCACATGATAATCGCTGTTGTGCACTGCGCCTTTTCAGAATTTTATTGCATACATTGTGTTTATTCTTGAACTTAATCTAATGGTAGAATAGATCGGGGGAAAAAAAAAAAAATTTTGTGCTAGGTGCAAGATAAATTCCCGAACGTAGGCTTGCAAGCATGATTAGTGTATTGATGCCTTTAGGTATTCTAGCCTTATCCAACTCTTATGTGTGAACAGTTTCGTTCTCTCGCTTTTTGATCCCAATAATTATTTTTTGATAAATTAGTATTGTTCTAGGTTATAAATTATTACTTTTTTGTAGCTGTGAGATTAAATGGTGAGGCATGGCAACATGATGGCATCAACTCCACATTTGGTCTGGGAGAAACTATTGAGTTAGACATTTCAATCACTAATTGTGGAGGTATGGTGTAGTTGGTAACATAGCTGATTAATTAAAAGTATTACATTAAAGTAGCTTACTGAAAAAATTATTGTAACTTGAATACCAGTTCATTGGCAGAGTACTGACTAATTGCCCAAGTCATAAATCATATGTACCAGGTGCTCAGAATGTGTTTGCCTATTGCAGACTATACGCAAGATGAGATTACTTTGCATATTATGTGTCAAGAGACTAAAGCAGGCGGAGAAGCAGAACACGAAGGCTTAGTCAGTATTATAGGAAATACAAAGGCTAAGTTTTATAAGGTAATTGTACTGATTGCTCCAAATGATGAAGTTTTAAACATTTTATTTTGTGTACATATACATGCCATGGGACAGCTGACACTGTGTTATGAAACTGCACGACTTTCAGATACTTAATTTTTAATTTGCTTACTAAATTTGTATCAAATTATATTAAAAATTGAAAAATCTAAAGTTGCATGATGTTTTTACTCATACATTGTATGTGTTCATAATCCCTAGTCTTAAACACAGTTACAAAATATATGCAAAAAGCTGTTTGCATGCACTGGGGGAGCATGGTATTGGCAAAATGGCTTCAATCTGTATGCTGTTGCTATGTGTATGCTGTTGTTTTAGGTTATTGCAGAAGAGGCTTTCAATCACTCATGTTCCTGTATTTTCTATTGTGCGGGATTGTACAGTTTTCAATTGAGTTGTGCTGTAATAAGTGAGCCAGAAAAGAAACAACATGTATGGAGGTATAGTCCTGATGTTGAAGTAAATATTATTTAGGCCAGGTAATTAGAGATGTTTATTAAATCTGACTGGTATATCTGAAACTTATGCTACATATTATTACAAGTTTCAAGAGCAGTTTGAGCTTATTGCATGTACTGATCTTCCTGTGTAGTATGGTAGTGTGAACTGGGACTTCTTCTATTGTGATATTTCGAAATGAATGTATTTGCTGTAAGTTGCTTATACCTTTGACAAATTTAAGAAAATAATAACATGACAGCTTTATTTAATGTCTTGTTACTATATAATATGTAAATGCATGAATTAAAGTAGTTGAGGTGTTTTGCTTCAGCTGTATTGCCCAAAAGCAAACACATTACTACAGTTTGAAAAGCTTTTCTGATGATATATACCCGGGGTATATACAAGCTGGTAAACATTGCCGTACCTTTGACAAAAATATTTCAAGATTTGGTGACTGTCAGAAGACAGCTTGACTGGTTGTTATTTACTAACAAAGGCTACATACATATTACTAATAAATAAAATGTTGTCTTTCGTTAACTGTAAAATCAATTAAGGTTGGTATTTGACATGCAGGTGATATTACACATATTTGTATTGAGATGTTCATAAAAATTTACCTCAAAATATTTATTTATGTGCAATAAAACTTCTATAGAACTTACTTACTGTAGATCTGCAAGGATTGTATTTTTGGTTTTACGTCATATATGCTTAGCAGTTAAACATTTGGTTTAGGATAATTATTTAATAGTATCGAATTACTAGTTTGACAAAAATAAACTGTTTTTTATTTGAAAAATATGCAACTGACAGTAGATCTGTATAATATGATGACTTTGCAGCCTACACTTCAAGTAGATGAAGAGGTGGTTTGCTTTGTTTATATAAGGTTAAGGTGCCTGGCAAGAAAGAATATAGAACGTATCCATTCCTATACATATTACCTGGCAAATAAATTTTTGCTCAAAAACAAAAAAAAGTGGAAAAATACACCAAGTGAAAGGCGATATGAATGATGTAAAAAACACTGCATAGTCTTTTACAGGATATTTGTATAATGAAATGTGTATTGTCAGTATCGTTCTAACATTGTGTCAAAGCTTACTAATGGAATATTTTGATCAACTGATAATGGATTGTTATTCTGGTTTTGTCTGAACTGTATAAATCATGCTATGTATGTATATATTTGAATTTCATCAAACTGTGATTATTGTGTATAAAAGTATCTAATAAAGTATGCAAACATCAGTTATACTTAAAATTAATATTTATTTATTTGTATATACAGGCACATAGTTGTGACAGAAATCAAAAAAAATATTTATGTACAATAATTACAAAGTGTATGGACAGAGTAAAATGTGAACTCGCTAGCTTCTAAATAAAATATTTTGATTATTTTTCACAACTAGTAAAGACGTTATCCTGCAGTATTAAAGTTATATTTCTTTACATACAAGGTAATGATCAAACACTCGACACTTGCATTGGATATCTATGCTCATTTTGTGTCCCAGCTAATTTATACCATGTGATTTAGTTCCATCTGTAAAACTCTTGTTGGGGGGATTTCTAATTCAGCATTTACTTTTGAGTTGACATACTGATGAAGCAGCATTCTTAGTTCAGCATTCTGTTGTCTAAGAGCATCAGTCTCTGTGATTAGTTCAGCTCTGCCAGTCAGTGTCTCACTAAAAATAATATTTGCAAGTAACAAATATTTGTAGAAAAATGTGTATTCTAAACAAAATTTTCAATTGCAGCAGTCTTTTAAAAGCACAGTATTCCCAGGTATTCTTACAGTAATGAAAATGGTCCACTAGATAACTGATTCAATCGGTGAAACAGATTCAGCTGTCCAATTATATTTATTTAGTTCATGTACATTCAATATTTTTGTTTTAAGCTAATAACAGTTAATATATCTAATCAGCAAGACAAACAAGTTACAATATCAAAATGCCTAATTACCTGTATGTTTCTAGTCCATCCAATAAAGCATTCCAAACACGTTCAGTCTTCTGAGTAATGACTGTGGGATAGCTATCCCAGTATTCACCATCGTGAGAGTTGTCTCGTTCCTCATTCGATGTAATCTTAAACTGCTGTTGTTTGGTCTGTTCCCTATTTATAAATTTCAAGAAAATTGTTACACAAAGCTTTAAAGATGTTAGCAATTTTACAAACTAGAATAGCAGCACACAGTAGAGCACTAACAACCTTGTGATGCACCCAACCCATCCACCAAGTTTCGTCCAAATCTGTTTATAACTAAGATATCTTGCTAACAAATTATCAAAAAACAAACAGACAGAAGGGTGAATCACTATCACTGCCACCACCTAGTGGAGTAGGTAATAAAAGGCAGTTAATGAAGCAAAACTGCTATATCAGAGCACAACCAAATTTCGTCAATGTACAAATTATGATTGGCTAAATCAGTAACCAAATTATCAGGAAAATACTCTTTTACACTTAACAATAACTAGGAGTGCATACAACTGTGAAAGAACAAGAATAAATTAAATAGGTTTCAAACTCTGCACACTTTAATTTTTTATAATTTTGAATACACTCATAACAATTCATACTTCTAGTTAACTGTAGCATTCCACAAAATGACACTCACTTTGTAGGTTTCTTATGTTCTTCTATAAAAGCCCTTAATGCTCTTGTGGCATCATTGGGATGAATTAATTCCCGACCAGCATCACTCTTGTCTGATCCGTGGACTGAGGAAATGTCATCACGAGCACTAGTTATCTTTTGTACCTCAGCATCTAAATCTTCTTCTTCTACCTAGAAGTATACATTTATCATTCTTAGAGTTACCACATAATACTTTTCATATGTTGTCACATTTCAAACAAGACAACGACGATTCGAAGAATCATCATTGTACGCTGTTTAAATTGGCTATTTGAGCGAAAGGAATTG
>JAOXYB010067689.1:0-10114 GCA_028565635.1 Phoronis ovalis
ATACGTGTATTAATATGCCGGTACTATATTCGTATGTAGTGTCAACAATGCCTCGTGCTATGGTGTACTTAGGCCATGTACCAAATTGGACACCATTTAAGTATTATCTAATTATAAAAGGGTGCAAAAAAAATCAAGATTATGAAACGGTCTGTATTAGGATATTTGGTCCACTAACCTTTTCTAAAATTTGCTCGGAATATGTGGAATGCATATAATAAATCATAGTAGTTATGCGTAGCAAGATCAACTGAACGGGCACGAGATTCGATGATACTAACAACCTCGTCATGAAGGTCAATGTATGGAAATTCCACTAGAGTTTGCAGCTGGTTTCTTTCACATAACACCACAACTAGCTGTCTCAGACAGTCTTTCCGCCTGAAAATAAAATAGCCATTTAAAATTATGACATTAAATGATCGGTAAGAGATACGTGGGTTATGTTAATAATAATTGCATATATCTAAAAAGAAATTATTTTTTTTGAGAAACTTGATTTACATCAAAAATTATTTGGAATTGGATGTAGTTTGGTCATAAGCAAAATGAAACACAGTTTTTGAATTATTTTATGATAGGGTGAACATGTTAATGATGATTTTTTGTTTGTGATTTACAAAATACCTACAATGAATTTCTTAGTTGAGGTCAGTTCTCAAAATATTGGAAATTAAACCTGCATGAAAATTAAGTTACGAGTGCAAGATATTTTTATTTTGCTTTGTCACTGGACATTCAATATATTTGTTTTCTGGGTTGTTAAGCTGAATATATATTTTTTTTAATTGAGAAATTTCTATGCCTTCTTATGTCATACGGAAATAAGATACATTGGTGCCCATAATATTTAATGGAACTCACCTTGAGGGGTCAGGGTTAGCAATCATGGCAGCATAGGCTTCTTCATTGTGACCCAGTTCTAAGCGATACTTGAATACTTTTGACCAAAGGGTTGCCTACCAAACAAGAAATCACACAATAAAAAATATAAAAATCTGGAACATACATATTCCAATGGTTAGTTCACATTCAAAAAAACATCACCCAGATACAGAGGCATGCTCTAAAAGTTTGAAGCATCAGGTAAATTATTACTGCTACAAATATGTACTAACTCTTGCAGTATTTAAATATTTGGGGTGTTAAGTTGTATCATGTTAAGATAACAGTAAAATATGCAAATATGCCTAAGAGAGTAAATGACTTTAAAATGACCAACACATAGTTGTCACAATTTTTGAATAGAATAATACTCATTTTAACCAGGGACTGGTGACTTTCCAATACACAAGAAAGATGTCAAACTTACAACATTTTCATCCTTTCCATCGTAAATAGCAATGGCTGTGGTGGCTAGGGAAATGACTAACTGTGGCAGTGAAAACTGCTCAAATAAACGAATAACCTAGAGAAAATAAAAGAACATTCATAAACTTCGTGTCTACAAAGATATGATTAAACCAACGAATTTCTGGAAAGATTCTATACTAATATAACTTCTTTACCTAAACTGACAATTTTCTAATATATTACAAGCCCAATCTTATGAAAAACCTAATATTTCAATCACGCCATAATTACATAAACTGTCATGTAAATTGTGTTTTGAAACAAGCTGTAATAACTATTGTAACCTATTGTATTAGACTTTATCTTAAAACTTTCATTTGCTAAACATTATGATACTGTATTACCTTTAAATAGTACAACATTTCTAGAATCCTTGGCATTGTTTCTTCTGTTTGAAGTAATTTATTAACAAAAAAGTCTTCATTCCTGACACCATGCGCAGCTTCCAGGAAACAGTCCAAAGCTTTTTGAGGTTCACTACAAACAAGTTAATATATGAAACAATATTTTTTTAACATGTTTTAAAAGGTTGTGCAGTACAACATCATGCCTCTTTGACCTGATCTCACATAGTGATTCATTGAGCTAAGGTAGCGGGACTTTACTCTGCATTATCGTAACGACTATGAATAAGGAATACTGCTTACATATTCGAAAAGCCAAGGAATCAAAAGTTCAACGTTTTTACTTTAAGCATTTAGCCATTTAAAGTATTTTTAGCATCCTTAATATCAGTTTTGTGATTAAGCAACTCTATCAAAAAATCCTTTACATTTCTATTTTTATCAGAACCTTATCATCCAGAACTACTTTTAAGTACTCATTTAAAAATTGGAGACAGATTGTATATGAGAAAGATTACAGCTTATTGCAAAGCAGCGGTTCCACCTCTGGTGAACAGTATGATTCAACTCACTTGAAGTTTAGGTAGCTCTGTCCTAATAGAAACCTCCTCGAACCTGCATTCCACTCGCACCAGTTTTGCAGCAGTCGTGAATAACTCTGCAATTGCATATATTGGCATTTTGCCATCAAAAATTCCGGAAAAACAAAATTAACACTAACAGGCCATCTGTAAAATTGGTTAAGGAATTTTATTACATTTCTTTAAATGTGTCCCATGAATATAAGCATATATTAACAGCAAACAAGGAGCCAGAGATTTGGAATTTATATTCCTTATTGGTAATATGATTTCTACAGAGTTTACTGATAACTTTGGCATAATTAAATTACATTACATTGTTTTTTTTTGTGATTAAATAACCATTGTATCAGGATTTTGTGAAGTAAACTCTTTAGTACATGTATAATGAGACAAGAATAAATTGAACAAGAGCAAGAATACAAAACATGTGTCATGGACATTGACATCTTTTTTTCTAGAACTACCAAGGTTCAAAAGTTCCAAGACCCAGCATTCTCTATTTAAAAAAGACTATTCCCTGGTGTACAGTATCCCTTACATTCTGAGCTTTATGATTATTCCTGCTCATCAGGATGCGCCTATGTTAAATCACAGTTATCTGATGAGAAAGGATACATGAGTTGACCAATCATTACACTTGCTGATTGAAAAACATTGCTAAAGAAGCTGCATGGGTCTTCTTCAAGGAAGCCACTCTGTGCTAATAAGATTCTCAAATGTTGACCACCATTTCCTCGTAAAAACAACTGTGCTAAGCTTGTGCTGTAATTCTCTGGAATATAAACACGACATTTATTCACCCTGTTGTTTAAGGAACATTAGTCAAATAAGGCAAGCTTCATGCTATTTGCAACCAGTCCATTACACATCATTACATAACCTTAAAATGGCAAAACTAATGTCTTTCCATTAAAAGTTACTACCAGAGGGAGGAGAGCCAAAAATGCATTCACTGTCCCTCAACTAGTAGATAATCAAATTGCATTATCTTCTTTCCCATGATTAGCATTAGCTCACCAATAATGCAAACTTACCTTAAAGTCACTCAAATCACATTAACTGCTTCTTTACATACCATCCTATTCCCCAAATTATAATCATTTTCTGATTTCCTTCGGTATTTATTTTAATGATACAGAGTGTACTGAATTTTTACCAGTCCCTGTGATAATTCATAATTCTGTAGAGCAGCAGGCAGAATCCCACGGAAAAGAGGTTAAACAATTTTTCAGCAGTGTTTATTTTTATGTAATAAACAATCAATCTATACATTGGGTGCTACAAGCACTTCTGAAAAGCCCACATTCTGGTGTTCTGTGACAGTGAATAGCTGTTGTGTGTTTGATTGTTCATTAAATGTTTTTGATCTAGAACTTAATTTTATTGTTCAAACCTATTGTCTTTCGTTGCATAATTCTACAGGGGCTGAAATATTGTGCATTTATCCAAATGCACATATTTTCACCCTTATAGAAATGTAAATTGCGTGAGTACCTGCTTTAGGACTTGGGCCACCATCACCAGTTTCAGTTATTTCCAAAGCGTCCAACTGTAGAAGATTGGACTCTCTATGAAGAAAAAGAAATGAAGTCATTTCTAGAATGTTTTATAGTAATATCCCTAACTTAAATCACTTAGCTGCTTGTTTTTTTTTAAGTCTGCAACATCAAAGAAAGAATTCTTAATTAGTAATTTAATTTAAAAAGTTTTCGTAATGGAAGGGGATATTGGCCTTTTACAGATGTGGGTGGTTCCTCGGGAAAGTGCAGTCCAAAGTTAAAATGGACACCCATATCTAAAGATTTTGTCTCATTTCTAGCATTATCGCACAAAAACCGTTTTGCATAGGATAGGAATCAATTTCTAGTTTTCGATCCAAAAAGGGATTTTTAGTGAAAAGTGGACCCATTGTTAGACTTTCTGTGAACAATGAACAATTTCTAGGGATTTCTTGGTGCAAAATGTTTGGGTAGCACATCCTCATATTTATAATATATGTATGTGCCCAAAGGGGTTGTGTAATTCAGTTAGCTCATTTTTTAATCTAACATGTAAAACATATGCAATAGATAAAACAAACTTCTTAATAAACTATTGTATTTGTAACAGAAGGTGATGATGCAATAAATATATCATCTACCTCATTTTTTTAAACTGGCACAATGTTTGCAACACAGCAAAGACAAATTATCCATGAAATGCTACATTTGAAACTGGATGAAATATCATCCCATGCTCTACACATGGATAGTTCAAAGGTACAGGTGTACTATGATCTATGCTTGTTGAGGGTATAAGGCTGAAACAAGTATGAACATATAAAATAAGTATGACTTCATTTCTTGATTGAAGTATAAGTAAACCTTACATGATATCTGGTTGTAGAGGACTATTTATTGTCTGCGATGCCCATTTTAGCAAGAAGTATGACATTAGTAGCGGCCTTGTCTGTGGAATGATATCTGATCGAAGATTTTCACATAGCTGCACATTTACACCAACCTACAATAGAAACAAGCAGCATAAAGACATTATGACAAAACAGAGAAATAAAAGATTCTATCCTTCACAAGAATATACTTTACTTCTATGAAAATATTTTTAATTTAAGTTACATTGTATAACGCGATAAAGCTATAGATAGGCAAGATTTACATTTAATGGAAATTATATTAAGACTTGAGATTCCCTTGAGGCAGTAAAAAACTTCCTGTGACATGCAATTCAAATCTGTTTCAAACTATTATGAAAACGCAGTGTATTTAATCAAAACAAAAGCAACCAGTGAAACCTATACAAAATTCCCTGAAACATGGATATATTCATTCAATGTTTTAATTGTAATAATTAAGTAATTTGTATAGATGGACAAGTCATTAGCCTCCTCACAATCCACATTTTTATACAATTGGACGCATTATTGTTTATGCCTTGTAGAGTATAACTCAAATTATTTAAAAGATTTGGAATTAAATAAATTTTGGCTTTATGTTGCTTATGTTTGAAAACATTAAATGTGGGTATACATGATCTTCATACATTTGTCTCATTTTAGAATAAATGGAATGCATGCAGAAAAAAACATTGTTACAAAATGGGAGTATTCATAATAAGCAAAACATCTATTTGATTTTTAATAATTTTATTAACATGTTATTAATAACAAAAATATACTGTCAAAAGGAAACTTGTTTTTTGAATTTTCAGTCTTAGTTATAACTTTTGTAGATTAAACAAACGAGAATTTTAATTAAATGCTGTATAATGTAGATCATATCACATTACTACTTTTTTTAAATAATGATAACCAAGAAGTGTTTTCCTAATCAATACAATTACTAAGGGAACAATATGGCATAAAGATAGTTGAAAGACTATCAATTGACTATTCAAGTACGTATAGGTGATCATTTTTAAAGCAGTTTCATGATAGAGATGACACAATGATGCAATATTTTTTTTGCTTTTAATTGGTTTCCACAGGATAGTTGACGTCTATAATTATAAACTACTAGTAGGTAATTATCAAACATTATCTAAGTATCATCCATTATTTCTTTATATAAGAATTAACTACAACTAGCTCTTTCTTTCATAATAAGGACACTGTATTGATATGTCTAACTTTACAAATGTTTCATGGTACAGTGAAAACACTGTACCAAAGGCAGTGTTGGTCGGGCATACAATTTTTGAAATTATACTGACTTTTGTGGTACTGTGCGAAAATACATTAGTTCTTTATGCCTTTAAGAAGAGAAAAAACATAAGAAAGGAAGCATCGCACATATTCGTAATCGGACTGGCTGTGACTGATCTTATAACAGCACTTACAATCTTTCCCATAAATAGTTTCAAGAAATATATTTTACCACTAGCATGGCAAAAATTTCCTGTTTGGTTTCTTGAGATCACAAATGCAGGATGTACCGTTTTAATTTATGTGGTAGTTTGGCCAACAGTAGCCTCATTTGCAATACTGTTTACAATAGCGATTAATCGTATAGTCTCTTTGAAATTTCCGTTGAAATACAATACGTTAATGACCCATAAAGTGTGTTGGAGTTTCGTGGCATTAGCTTGGGTGTATACAGGTATTGTAACAGGAATATGTTTCATAGTGAGTGGCAGAAGTCAACATCCGTTGGATCTTTTTGAGGATGGGGAATGCTTATTGGAAACATCCCTTATGAATCGGACAATCAGAAATATTGGTATTAGTATAACGTCATTACCTCTGGCAGTAGCAATGTTCCTGCATTTTTACATAGCAATAATTGCGTACAAGTATAGCAGAAAAACATCCCCTGAGGCACCAACGTCAAACATGGAGAAAGAAATGATGATAACTAAAGCAACTCTGATTATCGCTGGTGCATTTTTCTTATGTGTTTTACCGAATCTGATTTTGAAAGGTCTCCCACCAGTTAACAGAAATGATCCATGGTGGAGACACTGGTTGAACTATTTTGCTGTAGATATCATGTATCTGAACTCTGCCTTGAATCCTATTCTATATGCTGGTTGCTATCCTATGTTTAAGAAAGCATTCTTAAAAACATTTTCGAGGAAATAAAACAAACACTTAAGTACAAAAGTGGAACCTGTTTCACAGAGTTAACAGAGAACAACAAAAATGACACGAAAATCCTGGGTTTATTACATTTTACCACGAAAAAGTACAAAGTTTTACTACAAAAGAGGTAATTCATTTCTAGAAGTTAAAAGATACAGAGTACTATTGAATTATGAGAGAGAGAGAGAGAGCTATTTAATGTTTATATACACGGTGCCTGGAAATAAATGTGCCAAGTTTAAAATAATTGTACAAGAGTTAATGATTTAAACTTGACACAACTAATAAATGATGATTCATTTCTAAATAGGAATATTATGACATTATTAGTGTCTGAAGAGTGATTTTTTTTTTTGTGAAATATAGCATTGATGCCTTTTATAAAATTATTATTTTATTGATTTTGTGTAATTTAGAGTAAATGTTCTTTTGTTGTACCACTTTATAGAGAAAATTATAGTTAAAATTGATGAAGATCATATTAAGATAAAAGTTACAAGCCCTCTACAGCTCAAAGAGAGAGTCGCCTTTGGCGGTTAAATATTATAAAGAAATTCAAAATGTTATTACTAATTATTAAAATTAAATACAAAAATTATATGTTCTGTTATCAGTTATGTGAGACTTGTATTTTAACAAGTAGCTTTTGTTAGGCTTACTTCTGATTTTGTGTGTAAGTATCCACAACTCATTGAGTATCACTGTGTATCCATTTGTTCCCTTATTGTATGACAGAATGCCAATGTTAATCTGGCATGAAAAAACACGTCCATGAACACAATGAGAACCCAGTTTGCTACAGGTTAAAAACTCTCGATATATCTTCATCAAATTTAATTTCTGTACTTTGTATTTCTTTCTTTCCAAATGGAAGTTAAAATTTATGTTAGCTATGAGTAGCTAATTGGTGATTTGTGAGGTAATTTGCATAAAATGCCTACTCCGATAGTGGATATTGTTAACTAGATAGATAAGGATTCAAATTTCGCACATTTTGTTTATCTAACATAAAAAATACTGTGATAGCTCAAAGTATCATACATATGACAGACAATAAGTTATCTAAATCAATGCAACCTGTAAAATATTTTTTCAAAGTGTTGTGTCTTGTGTATTTATTCACATAATATATACTTATTCAATCATTTGTTGAATATTTATTTACCTACATGAGGCCAGGATGAGTAACACCTGAGACCTACATTTTCACCGACACAATGTTTGTCTCTCGAGTACGAAGGCTGGTAAAATGTATATTTAAATGCTAATGGTTATGCTTCCATTGTAATTGCCATAGCAATGTCAAACGTTTGCAAATTTTAATCTCACTAAACAGAGTAAGGATGATGTCAGGCACTGGTGTCTATATTTTGTATAGTGCAGTCATAAAAAAATCCTTTCTTGAACAAAAAAATTAAAATGAAACTGAAAGTGGCATCATACAGCAACTAATACAGTGGTTGGCGGAATTTTCAGATAAAGAACATTTTTGTTATATTTCGGTGCAAGTTTTTGCATTTAGGTATTATGTAGACAAACTGGACAGACCACAACTATCTCACATATGCACAACTAACACAGATGTATGGTGAACATTAGAAAAGATACTATTAAATACAAGTAACAAGTGCTTGAACCATTATATTGCAATCACCGCACAATTACTACCTGAATAACTAGACATTTAGCAAGTTGTAAACAACTCCCAGAGTGTAACAGGCTCAGGGGGCACTGCCATCCAAAGTGGTTATACATACGTGCCGCCCTATGGGGCATGGTTTTTCAGATTCCCTGCTTACAGCCCTGGACGCTCGCAGTATAGCGCAAAACAAAGCTGTGAGTACGATTAAGACATATGTAGGGTCGGTTGGGTGATTCGTTTGTCCGTGTAAGAGGAGATAGCTGCACATCGCCAACAATTCAGCGTATTAATATATAACTAGATAAAACTGGAATCATCACTTTAGGCTTCATACTCACCACATGAGTCACATTTGTTTTAAATTTCAAACAGATATCGCATTTCCTTCTTGAGATATCAAGGAAACAATGAATAACACGACGCAGCTGCCAGTTCCGAATAATCAGAAAATTAATAAGCTTCATTGTCACTGTGTTAGTAATAAACAATTTAAATTTCAAATGGATATTACACTCTTCTTGAGATATCCTGGTAACAGTGAATTCGAAGAACCTGACATGGACGCAAGTTGGCTATATTGGTTTCGAATGACCCCAAAATCTATAGTCTTTAATGTCACTATGGGAGTAATATATGATTATTGTCACAGAAAAGGGCAGTTTATTAGTTTGCTCATATTCACTATTTTTGCAATTAGTAATAAGGAGGTAAGATGTAACAGAATTTTAAAAGCAATCTTAGTGCTCTACCATCATTATTATTATTTCAATTCGTTATTGACTAAATTTGATTATTACATGCATATCACAATGTTATCAATCTAAATACTAACAAATCAGGCACAGAAAATAAGATCATCGCAACATGTACTTTATTTCCAGTCCTTTCATTGTTATAAGATTCTGGCATACTTATCTATGCACCAGAGTTAAATTTCAGTGGTGCTACAGATGTCAGAATAGCAGTTAATGCACCTGGTTTCCATAAGAATTTAATTTCATAGCACAAGCTGTGACAGCAATCATATAAAATGAATAAATTTCAGATAAACTTTTGTGGATAGTATACTGATTAACAGATGAATTGAGCTTAAAAGTTCAATTACATAAGCTAGCTTATAATGTGCTGTCATACAGACCAGGCGCGGATACATGGGGATTTCCACCGTTTTCTGGAACACAGTCACAAAATTTCTGGGGGAAAAAAATCCTAGAAAACCCTATAAAAATCATGTTAAAAATTGTTTCGAAAACGGTCACGATTTCCTGACCGTTTTCCTAGGCTAGAAGCTGTTCCTTTGTTCCTCTATGCTGTAATCGTATGAGCTTGGATTCACTTATTTGAATGTATAAGCACCGGCTAAAATGCCCGGGGGGTACTCAAGGTTTTTTGACTACGGGGATGTGGCGCGGAACCCAATCCAAAATTTTAGCTTGTGGTAGCAAACCCAATCCAAATTTTTGAAATTTTAGGGTAGTAATCCAAATTTTGTGAAATATAAGGGTAGCAATCCAAAATTTTAAAATATTTGAGTATAACAATCCATTTTTACGCAAACTGACTGATACAAACCAAATTCCAAAATTTATTTATGGAATTATGGATACAAACCTAA
>JAOXYB010067700.1:0-10114 GCA_028565635.1 Phoronis ovalis
AGAATTGAATACAATATTCTAAGTGCGGTCTCACTAAACTTTTATATAATCGTACAATAATATCTTTACTTCTGAGCATTATATTTCTCTTAATCATTCCTAAGATCTTGTTTGCCTTTTGCTGAAGCAACAGCACACTGCTTGGAAGGTTTCAGGGATTCGGTGACCATCACTCCTAGATCTTTTTCCTCTTTGGAAGTCTCCAACCAACCATCTCTCATCTGGTATTCATAGCATGGGTTATTATATCCAAAATGCATAACCTTACATTTCTCCACAGTCACTTCCCAAATTGTCTTGTAAAAGTTGCTCTAAGACTATTACTATTATATATATATATATATACCTAGGATATATAAAGAGTTTTACATATGCTAGTATATACGTAGGCCTACTATTTGCCGAACAATCGTGCAGTGAAAGTATTGAAATAATGACCTTGGGCTATCATTATTCATAATCATTGGCAGTTGAAAAGTGCTTTTTACGGATTAAACAACAAGATTAAAAAGGAAAACGCAGAATAACAAACTTACTTGCCAAACGGCTTTTCTTATCTGTTTATTACATCACCATTTAATTACCTGCTTATGTCATGAAAATTATAAGTGTTGACCTGTTTATGTCATGAAAATTATAAATGTTGGCTCAATGTTTACCATTGCCATTGGTAAACTTACCTTTTGCTGACTGAATGAGAATCTTTTGGTTTCGAGCTCAATGTTTCTGAACTTTTCCCCGAAGCGGCAGCAACAGCAGGATCTAAATTTTGACTTGACATGATAGAGAGGTATTCTAGAAAGCAATCTACAGAACAATTTAAAAAATATGTTTAGCTGCCGTAAGTTTGTAAAATTTAAAAGCCTTCTATAGGTCACAATCAGCCAATCGAAACTCGAGTTTAAAATCTTATTGCCTCATCTTGAAACTGTCCTAAAGAGGTCACCGCTTTTCAAGATGTCTGCGCCCGTGAATTTATTTTTGAGAACTGCCTGCAGATCTGTTTCAAATATTTGTAACCGTGCTGACCATATTCCGGGTAACTTAATATCATACAGAAGCTATTTGACGAATGCATCATGTAAGTCCGCTTTTTATTAATTCATCAAAAAGTTGTTTTAAAACAAAAAAGTCAATATTAGACAATAATCTAATGATTCTAATGTGCTTTCTCTTTCTATAGAGTATAGTATAACTTAATATTCTTAATAATAATATGGCTATAAAGTATAAGTATAATATATGAAACAGGTCACTACTGTACAGTACACTATTCTTTTCCCATTCAAATCAATGGAAAACCACTGCCATACATTGATCACAGTTTTTAAATTCAAAATTTCCCGAATTTCACATCATGCACTGGTGTGAACATAATCAATATTAATATCCTACGCTAAGTAAGTGACTAACTTGCAGTCACATTTTCGTGCAACCTTGACAGTCTTCAATGGTCAGTCTTGTTATTTCACACTTTTTGTAAACAACCATTACCATTACACTACGCTCATGCAGGCAGTCAAAATAGACCCAATAAAATGTCCCCAGATTTTCCTGTATTAAACATATTCCAAACACTTTTAATCATCCTCTGACTCCCACAGCTATCAGCTTCCCAACACATCACAAAAACAAGCCAATGTTGTCCAGAAAGAGAAAAAAAATCTTAAAGTTAATACGCAAGGTCTATTTTCATATCCAGGGGGAGCCGAAATAGTGTAACCGAGCCAGGTGAAACCTCAAGGCGAGCTCACTCGGAAGCTTGGATGCTTATATTAATATCCCAACTGCTTGTAGCACATAAAGTCATGCGTTTGTGTTCGTCTTTTAATTAATGACATCACATATTTCTTGAGTCACTAGCTCTGCTGTCTGCTAAGAAATAAAAATTGCCAACAATTCGGTTTTATATATTAACTTGCAATTGAAATAGGTTTAATAGTGGTATGCTGGGTGCTGGCATATTAAAAGAAATGGAAAAACCTGTAAAGCCCAAAAAGCTCAATAAATAATGTAGGTATTACCAGGGCACATAAGATTTTGTTACTATGTAAATTGTTACAAATGAAACAAAAAGCTTGGACTAACAGATGGAATTCTGATTGTAGGTATGTCATACTCCAGTACGTCAACATAATGTTATGTACGCATACATGTTATGTAAGAGCTTGCTATAATCCACCTAGTGGATATAAAACAACTGTTCCTACAAAGTGCTAGCCAAGCAAATGAAGTTCCTCACTTTCGTTTCTGAAAGCCATAAGAAAATTAGAGGAATTACAGTTTGTTATAATTGGTAAATAAAGGGAAATTGCCCGGTTCGCACTTTTTATCTTTTTGTATGATTTATTCCAAACTATACATGTAAAACAGTAAGAAAGTATTGAGCTAAACCCAGGACTAAGTACTAGCGATGTCTGACTGTAGATTGTGTTGGGCAAATTAAGTTGAGAAGGCAATGAAAAAATAACACATTATGAGCACAAGTTAGAAAATGATATTATAAAGTAAATAATTGTTTTAACTCTTCTCTTAGACAGAACATCTGCATCACAGCAGGTCTCTTCTTCTGATGCCAGACCAGTTGATGTGGCTCCTAGCAAGAAACAGTTCTTTTTTGATACACATGCACTAGTTAAGTACTTGGAAGGGTCAGGTTAGTTGATTTGTCATCTTCTCTGCATCTTTGTAAGAAGTAGAAGAATTATAATCACTATTTTAAAAGAAATTTAATCAATTTTTGTCTGTCTGTTGAGTTCAAATGCATGAAATTTGAGCACACTTTTATATTAGCCGCGTTTTAAAAATATTAAATACGTCAACATTTAACCAAAAGTCACATGTTGTATGTTGCATGCACTTGACAGACGAAAACTGGTCATTTCACAGTTATACGTCCAAGAGAATACAAGTAGTGTGGTCGACTGGTGCCTCATGTCTGGGGTCTTGTTTTAGATAACATTCGATATTAGATAATTTCTCATCATATCAGTGCTTGTTTTACACGTTTAACTTCAAGTCATTGGATAAAAACACAAAATTCAATCTTGAAAATTAATAAAATTACGGTTTTTATTATATTTTGACTATTTGCAGTTTTCATACAAAAATATGTTATTAATGCATAATTATATTATTTTAACGAATTAATTTATTTAATACAGGTTTCACTACAGAACAAGCTGAAGGTATGGCAGATGCTCTAATGGAGATCATGAATAGTCATACTGATAATCAGCAAAAAAAATTTGTGACAAAGGCACAGCAAGAAGTTACAGTGCAACAAGTCATGTCACATATAGCCTCGATAAAGAAAGACATGGTCATTTTGGAGAAAAGCGAGTTTTCAATGTTAAGGAATGAAACTGAAGTATGTATATCTGAAATGTAAACAATTTCTTGTTTATCAAAGTTGCCTTTGAATAATCCAGTTCCAAAATATGTTTTGGTATATATACATTAATGACCACATTCCTAAAGGATAAAAAGAAATAAATTTAAGAGGGACTTTAAGTATTCAATTTTGTCTATTTTTTACTTTTGAAAACTTGATAAAACCATTGGAATACTGGATAAAACCTCTTTATAAACTTAACAAAATATACTTTCTGCTTTTAAGAAACTTCACATAGAATTGACACAGCTGAGAACAACAATGAAGGATGAACTAGCTAATATGCATGGTAGAATGACACTTGATATTAATTTAGAGAGGGGACGGGCCAAAGATGATGTAAGTTAAGCTCAAAATGTCTTGATTCTATTTAGAAATACTGTTTTCAGTAAAATAAAGAGCACTCCAAAATACCTAAAAGTCCAAATGATATAAATTATCGTGAACCCAATTCTTTTAATACAAAAAAACAGCTTGCTTGAGGGCTTTGAATCAACCCAATGAGAACGTTGTTGTGCCAGTTGATTATATTTTCTAAAATTGTCATAAAATCTCTTTCTTTTATAAAATATTATTATGTTAAGGGGTATTGTATATTTTTATCAATTATTAAGCCTCAAAATTCTCATTTTTTTAGCTAATTTTAGAAGCATCCGTAATTATATTTGATATAAAAATAAAAGAGAAATTGGAATAAGAAAAAATTTGAGATTGATATGACAATGAAACATTATTATCCCAGTAGGTAAAGACTGTTTGATATACATGTTAAAACCTCCAAAATATGATTACTCACTGTGCAACATCAAACTTTAAAGACAATATACCAATTGTTCTAGGAACATTTGGGTTTGGGAATAGTGGCACCACCAAGTGCTTGCAAGTAGTCTGTTGCATAGGGAAGATATCACATTTGATTCCACATTTTACGAATGAGCGCACTGTCACAATTCTCCATAGCATATGAAGAATTTTGGGAACATTTGGATTTGTGACTAGTGGCACCACCAAGTGCTTGTAAATAGTCTACAATTGGCACTTGAATATAGAGGGAACTTCGTTACTATGTATTTTATAATTTCAGCATGCTGCCAATGAGAAAAATTTATCCAGACTAGACAACAAAGTAAATACAGAGGCAGCAAATCTGCGAACAGTTTTTGAACAGTATAGAAATGACACTATTAAATATTCAGTAGGTAAGAAATCGGGAAGCTCACAAATTTTATTATTCTAGCTACTGAAGTTTTATTTTAGATTTTCAAATTCTTGTAGTTGATTTTTAACTGTGACTGAAACAGATATGTAGTTTCAATTTTTTAGTTTGTGTTTTATGAAAAACTTCAAGGTCAATAACTTCCATTATAATGTAATCGGTGTTGTTGACAAGCAACTTGGAGAGGGGGAAGTAATAGCCTGGAGTAAGCAGTAATTGTGCCTTTGCTACAAAATTATAAGGGTTTCAAATTGTTGGTAAAAAGTCATCCTTGTGGCTATGCAGTAAAATGGTTTGTGAACAATGAACCTCACACTGCATTTACCAAAAGCAGCGTCGCAACTGTTATTTCATGTTGTGCTACCATTTTAAAAATTATTTTTTAGGCGCTGTTCTGTCATGTTTAACAGTCGCACTGGGTTTCTATAGGTTATGGGCATAAGCTGCTGTGTTGTGTAAGTGACTAAATGATATAGGCAAGATAAGTAACTATGTGTTGGATATTTTGTATACACACTTTACATGCATTAACTTTGAGAGTGAAACTACGGGCTGAACATAAAAAAGATGACAACGTATGTTGGCTGTATTAACTCAGATTTTTTTTCTCTGAAAATGTCTGTGTAATCAGCAAAGACTGCTTATAAAAAAATATTGTACTATCAGAAAATATAACGCTATTTATTTTTTATTGCAATTTATTCCAGAAAATTTAGTTTTCATTTAACATTAGTTCTTTGAGTCATGCATATATATATTCTGGAATAGTCACCTGATCAAAATGTTGCTTGTGCGTATGTACACACCTTGAGTATTATACACTTGGATAACATCTGAACTTATCTTGATAACAATATGCAACCTTGATTATATATACATTAAAGTAAAATTATATAACTCCTTTTCTGTGATATACATATAGTTTCAGATTCTGATAATTTTATTATCAGTTTTAAAGCAGTACAGTATAATTAAAACACAAAATTAACACAGCACTGAGTACAATAAAATTTAAATTCAAACTCTTCCTTTGTATGTTTCCCAATTAATCATTTTTTGGCATCCTATTTCCTATATCACAGTCTTGTTTAAAATAAATTAAAACATCAAATAACTTATGTAACAAGAATAATATTTATTATCTTAGTTATCTGTTAGCTCATAAACAACTGTTTTAAAATTACAAATGGTAGAAAAAGTTTCTGTGAACGGTATAATATGTAGTTTAATACTAATCAGCATTATCCATTGCACCCATACCAAAAAGCTCTACATTATTGATGTTGGGGGTCCCTTAAAGTTAAGCATATTGGCAACCTCTATGAATTTTACAACTTGTCAGTGTAAAGGTATCTAAGCACTTTACCTTAGTGAAATTCCATGTCATCTACCTTTTTCAGTAAAGAAATGCCACCTAGTGGCAATTTTCTTCCACTCAGTTTCAGATAAAATTGATTACCTAGTGGACCTCAGTTAACATATAACTCCATCAATGCATGAAGACTTAAAAACAGAATATTGGTCCTATATAGTACTTTGACATGTATAATGATAATCTTATTCTTTATTTATTAATCTAATATTTCTGAAATTAATCATAGTCATACTTTAAACATATCGTTTCAGTACTGTCTGTACAAGTGGTAATTTTTGTTCTAGCATTTCTACACAGCCGACTGTAATCCCACCGCACATACTAACATCTAGCTGCTTTAACCTCTGACATTCTAATAATCCCCACAAGCCTCTATCTGTGACTAAATCGCAACTTGAAATATTTAGTGCTGCTAAACGAGGTAGTTTCTTACCTACTGCTATAAGAGCATTATCAGTAATTTGACGGCATTGAGCGATGGATAGCGACTCAATACTAGGATTATTTGAAGCAATAGCTATAATGCTTTCATCAGTCAATTCGTGGCACAAACTAAGATCTAAGTGTTGCAACTCTGGAAAATTTATTGCATGAACAATGCCAGCATCTGTTAATCTAGAGCATGCTTTCATATCTAATGACCTTAAAGTTTTTATGTTGCTTAAACTATATACAGGTTTGTCACTTTGTTTCATTCTTTCATTCATTTCATCAACTGAGACCTTCTTAGGTTTCTCCTCAATATAAATCAATGGCTTTGAGAACACTGGAACATTACTATATAACCTAGAACACCTACAGTTGCTATGGTGAGGTTCATGATGAAGATCTTCAAGTGGAACAGTATCAACTAACCCTACAATACCTAAATCAGTAAGTTCCTTATTGAATGCAATTCTAAATGACTGAAGCTTTCTTAAGGTAGAAGACATAGCTTGAACACTAATGTTAGTCAGGTGAAAACAAGAACCTAAATCTAATGTAAGGAGCTGCGGCAAAAATTTACAAAGAGACACCACTAGTTTGTCACTTATGCCACTACAACAGTTTAAATTAAGTGATGTTAAGTTAGGCAGAGTACTGCTACATATCCCTTCAATAAGCCCTAAAGCTGTTAACTGATGGCAAGCAGATAGATTAACAGATTTTATGTTATGCATAGCATGAAAACCAGCAACTGATTTGTTAGTCACGTGTCGACAACTTTCAAATGACAAGCTTTCAATTTTCTTTAAATATTTAGAAGCAGCAATGGCTGATGCGTCTGTTAGGTCGGTACAGAATGCTAAATCTAACACCTTGACATTGGCTTGTTTTTTACAGAATTCCGCAACACCTACATCACTAATTTCTTTACAAGATACTAAAGATAACTCTTCTATCTGCAAATCTGGCACTTCGGCAAGCTCTACCAGTGACCCATCCCCAATAGATGTCCTACTTAAATTGAGACCTTTTAATTTGGTAGCTTGTTTGTTAATAAACGTCAAGATGTTGTCAAAAGTAAGTACAGCTGTACTTGCCCGCCTTGTACCAGATATTGGGTAATATGCGCCAGAATTAAACACAACTTGGCAAGATGCAATGGCTATTTTCTCCACATTCTTACAAACAGATACCATTCGGTTGAAAGTGGCATCAGACAGATACCTTATCCCAGACAAATTCAAGTTGGTGATATTCTTCAGGGTTTCTTGAAGGTTTGCAACATCATCAGCATTATCCAGAAGTTTGCCAGACATAAACAAACAGTTGCAGCTGCTCAGATTCAGACTGGTCAAATTCGGACACTGAGATATAAAACTAATAAATGTTTTTTCAGTGATATCAGATCCTTTAAGTGACAAGGACTGCAGATGTTCCCCTAAATAATGGCATGTTTGAAGGACGAGTTCTTTTGCTTTCAGTGATCCATCAAGATCACTCAAAACTAGGTGTGGCGTTTTTCGTCTAGCAAGTCCAGCAATTGGCTCTGTACGTGTAGTTGCTGCAAAGAAGGTGACCAGAGTCTGCTTCTGAAGTATCGGATCAAGTGATGCTTCATGCCACTGTTTACAAACCAAGGAGGCATCTTTTCTATCTGCCACATTCAGAAAGGTCAATATGTGAGTGACCACCTGTGATAAAAGTAATAACATTAAAGTACTCTGTATATGTCAAAAATGAAAACTGGCTATACACCTAATATGAATCAGTACATTTCTCAGAGTTCCTCACAAAAAATGTCAAAATCTGGACAGGAATTTAATGTAATAAAACAGCTCTCTCATTAGTTGAATTCAGACAGGTAAATCTACAAATTCCTACCCAGATTTTTTTTATTATAAAAATTCAATATTTGGATTCTGTTTTACTTAAAGTTATAACATAATGGAGTAAATTGTTTATCCAGTACCCGGCAAGCAGTACTTGATATTTAAATAAAGATTAAGATTTCCTATTCCTGAAACAAAATTTTAATTGACATCGTCATTCTAGTTGGCAATTTCATAACAATATTACATTATGTATAGTGATGTGTAGTGTCATAAGTGGTTAGTACCATGCTGAAAGTTGACACATCTCACATGACAAGAGGCCCAGGTGACTGTTATGAGTCAATGATGAGTAATCATATTTTAGTTCCTCTACAAGTATTATAGATTCCATTGTGCTGTTTTTCATAATCCCTGATGTTTGCATACATAAAGAAATTGAACTCAAAAGTGTCACTGTTATTCTTGCAACACACTCGTCATTCACTCAATTTTAAAAAAATATAGTTGTCAACTCGATCTGTTCCGACAGCAGCAAATAAAAACAAAGGTTGTTAACTACTGAATGGAACAATAACACACAATGAAACATAGTGTTCTTTTAAAACATGGATCACTTGGAATTTCAGACTTCAAACACAGATGAATTTCCCTTTAAGTAAAGCGAGATAAGAAAAAATAAAGCAGACTTACTTCTACTGGCAGCCTAGAAGCCATTTTGGTTGTTTACTGATCATGCAGGTCATGTCATGTGACAACCTTCTCTTTATATAATAATTTATTTTATTTACATAAAAATAACTAAATCTTTTAAAATAGTAAACAATATTATATTTATTCATATATTTTTATAATTCTAACATGTTTACTGGGTTAAAACCCGTTAAACTGAAAGCAGGGATTCTGCACAGCTCATTTTGCACTCTTCTTGAAGGGAGGTGAAAAACTGAAAACTTGAGAGATGGCTTCCAATATAAAGATCCCTCGTAAATTACCGTTGCTTCTAGTGCAAGATAATGTCTTATTACCTGGATCTTCCATGCGTATTTCGGTGCGTAGCATCAGAAAGTAAGTAAATATTACATTGCAAGAATTGAAATTCTTGCAAAAATTACGAGATACTGTTTCTTGTTCCTTCTGTTTGAAGTTCTGGAAACTTCGCAGTCGAGTCTCGAGAGGACAAGGGTCACAAGAGTAGTGCCTTTATAGTAGACTGCTCCCGGGAGGGGGGGTTATTTTTTGGTGGGGGTGTGCAGCTGAGTTGAAAATTTTGGATTTGGATTGTATACTTTTTACTGTATGTTTTTAGATTGCTATCGTAACGATATTCAAAAATTTGGATTGCTACCCATGACTGCTTACAACAAATAATTTGGATTAATTTTAGGTTTGTATCCACAATTCCATAAATAAATTTTGGAATTTGGTTTGTATCAGTCAGTTTGCGTAAAAATGGATTGCTATACTCAAATATTTTAAATTTTGGATTGCTACCCTTCTATTTTACAAAATTTGGATTACTACCCTAAAATTTGGATTACAACCACAAGCTAAAATTTTGAATTGGGTTCCGCAGCACATCCCCATAGTCAAAAAACCTTGAGTACCCCCCCCGGGACTTTGCTCATTCAACAAGACGTGTCTCAATCTTAAGTACTCCTTAAAAAAGTTCTGTATGGTCGCTGTTACGGATCTGCTGTTATATTTGTCAGAAGCACAAAAACCCACGATACCCCAGGCCTAAATTAAAAATAGGTTTGTTTGCCCTAACCCGACCGACCTGCGAAAACCGCGCCGACTCAGACAATTTTATTGACAAAATCACGGACATATTTTTTTTTTTGGGGTTGAGTTTATCGGCAAAGAATATTATC
>JAOXYB010067711.1:0-10114 GCA_028565635.1 Phoronis ovalis
TACAAAGATGGCTTTACAACTACAGAAACTATACATCATATGATGGGCATCTGTCTGCACCCGCAGACCTCTTGTTTATTACCTAAATCGTTTTACACACAACTTATTCGTTGGACACACACTACCAGTTCATCTAGTAAGTACAATTTATGAGAATTATGCATCAAGTTTGTTGAGAATAGATATCTCACAGCTTTTCCATCAGTTGATTTACATCCTTTTTTCTGTTTTATACAGATGCCAGCTACCAATCAATTACACTATAAATAAAGGTTTATCCGACTTTAAAAAATCACGAAAGAAAATTGTAGAAAAAGAAATTATTGACTACATTATACCTCATATCAACAGGAAAAATTTCTAAACATAAATTTATTTTTAATTTCGAAGATTTATAATAATTTCTATTGAATGTATGCTTGATTTGCATGACTGTGTAATAATAGATGGGAGATTAAAACAGCCATGGATGAGAAGACAGCATTGTTTTCAGGGTTCTTTACCCGGGGGTCTGACTCAAATCGATGGTTCTTTGGCACGCATTTGTGTGTGTGTGAGCAAGAATGCGTAAAAAGGGGGATTTGTTTTTAAAAGAACTAAGCATGTTAACGCGCATAACGCATTTAGGGTTACATTTTTCGATAAAATATACAAAAGGGTACCTTATTTGATTAACTGTACGCGTTTAGGGTATCTAAAATTTCTTCTAGTCAGAGAAAAGGGGTCAAAATATAAAAATGGGAAAAACCCATTCACGCACATGGAATATATAGAGTAGGAATATATTTTCTATAACAGACTGTAGGCCACCTGGTGAGAAAACGTGGAAACCGGACCCAGCACTTGGAAGGATTCCCCTATGCGAAATTACACCAATTTTTTAATAAGTGATCAAAACAACCAATCGCAAGGAAAAGGGAGGAAGATGAAAAATTTGCATATTACAGCTAGCGAAAAATAGCATTAAGGTGGCTTTGGCATTTATTAGGTAAAACGCTGCTATTGTTTGTCACCTCACTGCATAAAAAGATCGCAATGTCGTTAGCTTCATGTTAGTAATTGATAAGGTGTTTTACACCCAACAGGACTATTATAACTAAAGTTAGTTAGAACATGACCATTAATACATCTACAACGAAAGACATTATCAGAACAAACCAGTGTAGGTCCTTCAACCAATTCAAATCCCCCCTCACATAATTTATATCACCTGCTGCCACCCAGAGCACTTTCTACTTACAACACCAGAGAGAGAGAGAGAGACCCAAAATCAGAATGAGCATGTATGAGATATATAAAACAAACAGATACTCCAACTCCACTATATCATGCCTAGTATCAAATTTCCAATAAATTGTCTTTGCTCTTTTACTAATTTTTTTTTTAAACTGCTTTTATGATTTTTGATGTGATGCTTGTTTTGTATTCGGGCTATGGTTGCAATTTCAAATAAACTATACATTATTATTATCATAATTATTATTAGAAGTGGTTCTTTACTCCGACATTTTTATGTATTATATATTTTGTGAATGTGTATTTCTTTTGTCAACATAGTATGTTTATAGTATTTTGTAATTTCCTGTGCGCCGCGAAATATTCCTCACGGTTTAATTTATTTGTATTAGGTTTTTATAATTCTCGTTATATATAGGTTAAATATTTATATATTTTATTTTTGGCTTTTGATTCCACTATATCCACTTACAGTGGACATGCTGTAAATGAGGTTTTGAATTACCTGTTAGTAAAATGGTATGTTGGGCTAGAAAATCATACTTACTACGGAGGGGTCAAACTTATTTTGTCGGTGCAAATTATGAGAACTAACCCAGGCCTGGGAAACTAACCTATTTGTCTTACATAGATTACGGCATTTATAAGAGTTAATGGCCCGGTTATAGCTTTAGTATTCTTTTTTATTCGAAAATGCTTTTACACCTTTTAGTTGGACATTGCGTTTGTCTTGTTTTCAATGGGCGTATTGTCATTTTGTGGTAACAAAGGGCGAAGCCAGTATTTTCTTTTATACTACTTTTAATAACTGCAAACAATTGTTTTGAAACAAAAGTGATGTGCAATGAACTTGAAACTGCCTTAATGTATATGTGAAGGCACTATATGCATTATTAATTGCTTTTATTAATTTATCAATATATTTTAATCTAACACCGAATAAAATATTATTGAATAAGGCTGGTTGAACGACACCCTATAGCTGGATTATTGAATGAGTGATTCCTTTGTGCTTTAATTCACTGGTACTTTTATTATCACTCGCATTTTTCAGTTTATAGTGATGTGATAGTGAGACAAGTATTTTGATAATATCCTGGCAATAGTTCTTTGCAATCAATTAAGCTAAGCAGAGAGTATATACAGGGATATATTCCGTTACAGGCCCGGGCTACAAGCCGGATCACGGAGGACAAGATTATTTAGGGTAAGTGCCTAGTATGTTAAGATTTCGACTCTTTGCCCCATTTACATTGTGAAACTATATTTTTCTTGTGTGACTATGAAAAAATCACCTCTAGTTTGTTTCAGGGGTTATAGTTTAACTATACATGATGACGATCTGACTCTACTGAACATTGCGTAAATCACTGCACCCCTCTCAGTTATAATATAATAGTTTACAGCATTGTATTAATAATTTTTTTTAAAATGCGAAATGTTATGTTAAAAATTTTTATATTACATTTATTTATTAAAACTGTAAATATAAAATGCGCCGTGATATTTCTTGTCCCTACCCGCCCATGGACTGAACTCTGTCCCTTTTTGGGGAGGGGTAAAATTTTAACTAGTTTTTAGAATTTATTATATATGTAAATATTGTCCTTACACGGTATCAAATTCTTTACTCAGTATCAAAATATTTACCCGGTATCAAATGTCTTTCTGGATTTGTCTCCAGTGTATATTTTAGTAAATCAAGAACTGTGTACTTCAAATTGTATAATCGAGTTATCCGCTGTATTCTTCCAGTGAAAAAAGTTCAATTTATTTAACTAATACGATGCGGTTGCCCGGTAGTATACTTTTCCTAAACAAAATAAGTCTGTTTCAGTGTTCTGTAGTTGTTTACAGATAAACGTAGATGTCTATACGTAAAGTTGAACGTGTGAAGGTATTACAAAAATAATAT
The DNA here is from genome assembly GCA_028565635.1 of Phoronis ovalis. Classification (NCBI taxonomy): domain Eukaryota; kingdom Metazoa; phylum Phoronida; family Phoronidae; genus Phoronis; species Phoronis ovalis. The sequence goes on from JAOXYB010067711.1 coordinate 3,152, forward strand.
ACAGAAAACAGTCAGAGCACATACTAATACGCCCAATGTGTTAACATTTACAAATACAGTTAATACATATAAATTGTACTGATTATAATGTTTATATTAATCATTTCAAAATTATCAGTAATCAATGAAAAGACACGCAGTTTTTTTTCTTTTTACATTAGCGCTTGCATGTATATCCGATCATTATGAAGACCTCTTATATCAAATGGTAGATGGTCCAGGTTCATAATCCAGTTTTTTTTGTATTGTTTCAATTTCAGTAATTTTTCCAAACTGAAAGTAAGAATATACCAAATATTTTAATCATTTGACAATGAACACTATATCAAATCGACTATGCCTAGAGCACGGGCCTAGAGCTAGGAGACGTTGTTTTCCCAATTTAGATGCGGCATTACCTCTCAGAATAGAGTCGGGCAGATATTCAAATGTTGAATTTCGTAACAGAATTTATCACCACTTGCAATTCTCTAAATTTGTTGACGAAGAAATAAATTTTGTTTGTAATTGTCCCTTATATTCTGATCTGAGAAAAAACCTGTTTCCATACAAAAGTATCAATTACTTGATAAACAATGATAAGGTAACCTTATTGTCATTTGTACAAGGTATTCCGGTGATTTATCTGTATGTACTGAATAAGCTTTTAGAGACGAGGTGAAAACTAGTCAGCATCAAAATTAATATTTATGTATCTTATAAACGCTTTAGGACATTTTCTGTTTGAAATACTATTATAATATGCCATAAAAAGATACAAGATGTGCAATTGTTGTAAGGCACATCAAGTTTCATGTTTGTTCTTTTGTTATACCCATGTTACTATAATAAAATCTACTTTTAAGAAATGTTTCTTTTCTGCTTGGTAATAAACAAAATAAAAACGCGAATTTTGCAAAACACATCGCCATTTAATAATAAATAAATGTTTTATCGTTTATATTCACATAAAAATATCCTATCACTAATCATTCGATGAACTTATTTTGTAGTAAACAGTAAAACTTACCATATGCGGAGCAATTTTAAAGTTAGATGGAAAAAAAACAGTAGCACAAACACGTAACTTTTTCATGGAATAAAGTTATATAATAGCGAAACATTTAAAAAAGTGTAATCGATCACCCGAATCGATCATAGACTGTATTATCAAATTACAATAGTTTCATTAATGATTATAATAAATGTTTATTTCAGAGAAATATCTAAAAATAATTAATACAGAGAAATAATGTACAAACATATACGAAGCACTCTCTGGAAGCACTACAGTCGCAATATTTTATCAAAACAGGTGACACAATAAATATTACAAATATATCAGTATACTTCGGATCGCCAAAAATCTCAACAACTAGATTCAAAAGAAGTTTCATTGCAACATGCATTTATAAGAGAATTACCTAAAGATGAGATCTTCGATAAGAAACCAACTATCTTGTTTCTTAATGGAAGGTATAAGAATACGTGCAGATTGTAATAACAAACCTCTTATTCAAGTAAATTTGTAATCAATCGAAATCTTTCAGGAATTAAAAAAGAAAATTGTGCAAAAAAAAAGAATGTGTCACTAAAGATTTTTATATTTACATTTACGTATAAAAATATCACATTTCGGCATACTGTTTGGGAGTATGATAACTAAGTTACTGTCATATTAGGTTTTTACCTTCTAATTTTGCTCTTGGCATGATTTTTTTGTATAGGAATTTTTGGATGTCACTGCTAATAATACGTATAGTAATTCAAGATAATATGTCAAGACAGGACATAACAAAGAGTGTATCCGATTAAAAGAAAATATTCTCCGAGAGGGACTTCGGTATTTCGAAATTAATTATCCTGGGTTCATATTTCATAATACAACTTTAATTTATTCATATTTAAACAACGATTGCAACCTAAATTTTCTTGTTAGCCTGGTTCGCATGAAATATACCAAATGCAAAATAAACGAGTAAACAATTCTCTCTGTTTACAAGAGACATGTGGATTAAAAATACGATTTCGTAGCAGAGCTCTCTGCGGCGCCACGGCTGATCAAAGAAAATAGTGCTGAAAAGGGTTTAAAAACATAATTGTGTATAATATATATTTATATCCGGACATTAGCTTACACATTTGTAAACAGTTCTGATATCCGACTATGCTTGGACTTTATTATGCTTGCTCCCGGGTTTACTCAGGGTACCTATAAATGTGGATTTCCCTTTACAGTGGATCCGGTTTTTGACCAAATTAGCAGAGAGGAACCGTTTCTTTAATCAAATTAGCAGAGAGGATCTGTTTTTGGCCGAATTAGCAGAGTGGATCCGGTTTTTTGAATAAATAAGCTGAGATGATCTAGTTTTTGACTAAAATATAGCGGTTTTTCAATACACAAAATCTGTTTTTTAAGCTACTGCCGCACATCCCTACCCAAACTTTTGTGAAATAGCTGTGGCATAACAAAACAAGCTTAGGTAAATTAGGAATATCTCAATGTTTTCCAGCTGGCATATTAAGCAAACTAAGAACATAATGTCCGATGAAGTAAATTCAAATTGATTTATATGCATTTAATAATAATTCCCAAATTTAAATTGTAACTCGCGGATGACTTTAGAAAATAATATTTAAAACATTTTCTACCAGTACTGGCCAAGGTGAAGGGGCTATTTTTTGCCACTTTCTTTTCTATAAAACAAAAATGTAAAGCAGTCTGATAAGTTTTGAAAGAAACACCCTGATTCTTAATACATGGTGTCTTTTTAAACATATGCTACATCATTTTACACATCATGAGGGCTGTCCATCTTCATTTGCTTCCCCCCCCCGGTGCATTCGACACTCCAGGACGAACTTTCACACTGGTGCTAATACCAAGTTGCATTAGCACATTCTTCAAGCATTTCATATTTTTATTATCTTTATTAGTTTTTTAATGTACATGTATCCCTTTGATTTAAATTGTTTCACGTATTAATTTTGTTAATATATTGTTTTTTTACAGAACGAGATTTTGTAATTTTATTCGTATACTACCTGAGACTAATATTTACCCATATTAGTCTCAATACATTATGTATTTTAAATTTAATATAATTATTAACATTAAAATCAGTAGTAATTTATCATCGTTTTTTTCCTTTCACGTATACAGTTCCACGTATGAATTACTAAAATTGACCTTTAAGATTTAGTATTTTTTAGGAAACGGTCATTACATGATCCAAATTTTACATTTTCTACAATGAGATTTTTGGGCATGCTGCAAATAATAGCATTTTTGCTAATACTCGTCTGTCATGACACAGGTAAGATGTATTGTTTATAAATTCGTGTGATTCGTTTTTTTTTATAAATTATACGTGCTATGCCCAAATCTGCACCGCGCCCGGGATTTTAATATTCCCTTTTTCAATTTATTATTAAAGGTATCACTATCGTACAATTTAAATTTATACACAGTGTTTCCTAGTGGTATCGAGATGAGTTGTTCCCTGTATCAAAACGAGAACCTGTGTAGACATACAAGCCGTACGGCATGCAATAGATAGTTGCATGCACTTGAAGGCGTTACAGTCCCTACAGTCCGACCCTTTCAATACCGTGATCCTTTATTTTTGGGATCATCTCAAAAGTTATCGCAATGACCCCAAACGTATAGCGTTTAATGTAGGGGGCATGGGGGTAAAATCCACCTACGTTTATGGGTTAGTGCGAAATGAAAAAATCATGCCTTATATATACGATATTTATTAAAAATCATTCCTTAGTAAACAGTGGCGGATTTACGGGCGGTCGTGGAAGCCGCGCGCCCCCCCCCCTTCCCAAGAATTAATTTTATATGTCCATAGAGATGTTAACCTAGATTATGAGCGTATCATAGATATATTTGCCAATAAAAAGCAAAGAAGAATGCTTATGGTTAATCCTGTTGCCGACTGAATCATTATTATTTATCTAGAGTGTGTCCTGCATTCAGATTGTTTCCTCATGGTTGTCCGTGCTCGGTATATTGTTACCTGTATCTAGTTATGATATAAGTTCGTGCTAACTGATGATATGTTTGTATACACTGCTCACCATTATTGTTACAAGTGCTACTTGTATATAAAGATTATAAGTTATATTTTGTTGTTCTTTAAAATAAATAAACGTATGCTGAAAACAAAAAGAGTGGTTAAATTATATGTCCTTTCTCAAGAAGAACCATCAGGTGGTTGATTTGGACTGTGATTTAAATAATTTCTTACAGAAGAATTTCCGAAGTAAATGTACCGATTACGTTACAGAAATGACAGAAAGATGGACAAAAAGCGAAACGTGTTAATTTTATTGTCTATTATTAGCCAGTACAATGACAATGCATGTCTCGTTAGGTCTAGTAATTCTAAGCTAACTGACGTGATAAAACCTCCATTTCAATACTGAGTAAAAAATATAAATTCAAAATAATTATACTGGACGTTTAGGTAAAATCTACAAATAATTAAAAGCTGAATGTGCAGCCCTGCATGTAGACTGACCTCAGTCCCTCTGGGATAAAATTAGTGATTTAAAAAAAAAAAATTGTCTTAACAATAATAATTTATGTTTAAATGTATAAAAAGGAGCGCAGAGTGTTATGGAAAAAGAGTCTCTGAATGCATCAGATTGCAGGAAACAGCACCAAATATTCAAAAATTTTCCCAGGGGCATACCCCCGGACCCCCCTAGTTTCCTTTCGCGCCCCGCGGGCGCTCGCCCTCAAATGCCATTTTTCCACGCCCCCCTTCAGGAAAATCCTGGATCCGCCACTGGTAAATATAGAAGTTTTAGGTTTTATTTATTCTACTACTCCATGAACATTCATACAAGTGTGCAAAAATGTACGAAATTGGTGGAAGAGAAAGGACAGTGAAATACTTGCATCAAACGGCTAAACCATGCCCCGGCCCGGGTGTCATCCAGTTTCAACTTTACAGCATAGGGATACGACAGTCGTAAAGCGGGACGACCTATTTGCGTCACTGCAGTGCAGACGATAGGCTACCCTGATACACACAAAAAAGATGTCCAAACAGCTGACATTGTTCGGTACTGTGGCGCCGGAAAGCAGAGCAATTTACAAACAGGTACCAGACGTTTGTAAATAGATTTGTGTCAAAACATACAAGTTTATCGGTAGAGGTAAATACTTTTTAAATAGAATTTTCTCTTGAAATTGGTTGTCAGATTTTACACGTGCGTGACGTCCAGTCTGTGTTTAACGTGCTGAAATCAGAATAACACACACTGGAATAATTTATGTTGCTATCGGTGACTAATTGATTCAGAACTTGTTTTCAGGAGAGCATCTGCCTTGGAAATGTCTTTTTCTGATAACAGTATTAAAGTTCAGGCGATGTTGTAGTAAAAAGTTAAACTAGATAATGCACGATCCATATTCGTTCATGAATCAACTTTGGGTTTTCTATAAAAAATGACACAGTGTGTCGTGGCAAATTAGAGTTCCAGAATGCACCAGATTGCAGAAAATAGCACCAAATATTGGCTCCGGAACCCCCTAGGTTCGCAACTGGATAGGGCAAAAATCTTACTAACCCCCTACGTTTGACCAGGGGGGTAAATCCTATATTAAACACTATACGTTTGTGGTCATTGTGATAACTTTTGAGATGATCCCATAGTGATACACAAAACTTAATTTTTTTATCTGGCTTTAGAAAAGCTTTAACAGGTGAAAACTTAACAAAATAAGAAAGAGTTGTAATAAAATTGTTTTATGTATGCTCACAAAAAGGAGGGTATTTCCTATATCAAAGAACATAAGATTGTTTTTTTTTTGGTTTTGGCTCAGCATGCGAAGGATGCGTTTTGTGAATGAATCGCGTGAGTATACGCAGAACTAGCGGAGAGCTACGTCATTGTTCATTCACAGAATGCGACATGCTGGGATCGCTTGGGTCTGAGACTGCATGATGGCTCCACCAAGTGCATGCAAATAGTCTATTGAATATAACAAAAGACAGAGTCCTATTCGGTGCCATGTGGTAAACCAAATGTTTGCTATGGCTGGATTTGATCCCGATTTGATGTTTTAGTTTATCCTCTTCTAGTAATACCACTCCTTGAGTTCTGTTCTTCAAAAACCTTTCGGAATCCGTTTAATATTCAGTTCCATATACTGTTCTGAAATGGAATTACGATTCTGCGGGATATTCTGTTTGTATAAATTTTTCTAAAAATTTTAAAAAGCAGCACGTACATTTTTTAATGATACAAAAAGATATATATTTTGTGTGGCTGCCATTAGCAGGACGGTAACAGTTGGGAAGGTAACATACTGTATAATACTGTGCGGGAATTCTGTCAACATCTGATCGAACCCTTTAAATTTTGAAAACATGTTTTTTTTAGATATTACATATTTTAAAATAAAAATTGAGTAAAACCCAGGCAAAATCTATATAACAATTTTTTTTACACAAAATAGTTAACGTTTCCTGAAATTTTAACATACGCTGTGATACATTATAATAGTAATTCTTGGTAATTCAGACGTGTGTGTAACCTTGGACGAATGTTACTAGTCTAGTCCCAGGTGCAACATGCATGAAATTTTTTGATGAATCTTTAATTAATTAATAATTCAATAATTTTTTATAGCATTTACAATTAACCATTGATAACAAATAGTGATATATATTTGTTGTAGTGATTGCGCTATAAATTTCCAGAACATTGCAACCATGTAGAACATTTCCCCGGAGGGGTTACTCAATAGAAAGTGATGATGGGTATGCTAGGCGCTCAGGTTGTCTATTTTTCGGCACGGCGTCCATCTCAAGGGGTGCATTTTTATGCCCATCCACCATAGTGGAATGGGCATATTCTCGTAGTGTATGCGGCGTCGGTGGCATATGTACCCTTTTCTTTATGTTGCTATAACGGCTTCAGCTTTCGTCAGATCATCTTTGTATTTGGTACAGGGTAAGT
>JAOXYB010067722.1:0-24338 GCA_028565635.1 Phoronis ovalis
TCAAAAGGTCATTTAGAGGTCAAATTTCTAAAACTGCTCAAAGCATCCAAATATGATGTTTTAAAGTTACACAGAGGCAATTTTGATGACCTTTGAGGCTATCTACGTGCCAGAAGGCATCCTTCAATTGCCATTAACAATTAGAAGGTTAATACATTTTCCAGACTTGTTAGTGTTTAACCATAACTTGATTACAAATTACGACATTCACGCATATACCACAGTCTGAATAAATCTTTTCTTTAATATTCCATATCTTCTCGAGAAGATACTTACATGCTAACATGTGAATTTCTTCAAACTGTAAAAGGGAAAATTGCAGTAATCCTATGCCTTTGCTAAAAAGCTATATAGTTACATCTAGTTTAATTCATAACAATAAACTAAAAAATATGTATTTCACCAAAAAATGATTCAAAACTAAAATAGCAAAAATGCAAAACTTAAAACTAACACTATTAAATGGGCAGTACAGTTGAGTTTCCAAAAATTGAAATATCATTATAGGAATTTTTGATATCAGCAGGGGTAATATAATAACCCGTAAAGTTAAATAATGACACGCATGAAGCAGAAATGTTTAGAATTACACAGGTGATCGATACCAATACATTTATTTTAATGCCTCATTTTCTATTTATTAACCAAAATTCTATGAGTAACACATTCTAAAACTTGGTGCATTTATTTCCGATCACACGAACTTGATCAAAACTGTGGCCCTGTTGTCAGCTTAATATCTTTCAAGTTCGCCTCGGGTTGTTTTTTATGTACAGTGTATTCGCATTGATTAGATTTATAAGTAAACTTTGCCTGTTGTTAAGAAACACTGTATTCGTAATGATTATGCATGTATACTAACTTGTATTCATAATTTGGTTTGAAATGTTTTCTACGTGCTAGCTGGTACAACTGTGCAATCAAAATAAATGTACTACTTATGTTAGGTATGGATGCGTTCGATTTGTTTCTTGAACCCGTATTCTAATTTTTAAAAATGTCATACTGATGGTCCCAACATTACATTCAACACTGAATTTTTAGTTTGCACCATATAATATTTTAAAACAATGTTCTAATTATGATTTTATAGCCAATATAGACAGATGATTTTATGCCCAAAATGGAGGATAAATTGTATAACATTCATTTTAAAAAATGGCCCTTAAACGGGCCCTGAACCCCACGCCGATTACGTGGAAGGGGACACCTTTGCTGCCTCCGACAGTCCTGATACGAGACACAAAATTTACTACAAACGCACCCCCCTTTTGAAAAAGTGTCTGACGGCCCTGAATTAGTATTACAAACAATATAAAACTGATTGCCATTCTCAAAATACACCAGGCACGATTCAGCACATCACCAGCGGATGCAAACAACTTGCAGGAATGGCATACATGGAAAGACACAATCAACTAGCTAAGCATGGATAATATTATACAGAATCATCTGCAAGAAATATAAATTAGAAGTGCCAAAGAATTGGTGGGAAACACCAGTCAAGGTAGTTGAAAATGGGATTTTCACATCCAAATGAACAATCATGGCCAATCAATCAGCCGTAGTAATCACAGACAAAGACAATAAGACAACCATCACAGACATATCAATCCCGCGAACGATAGAAACTCCAAGAAGAAAGAACACGAAAAGACCATGAAGGAAGAACTGAGCAGGATATGCGAGGTGAGCACAAAAGTTATCCCAGTAGTCGTGGATGCCCTAAGCGCAACTACATCGATTCACCAGCAGTTGCTGAAAGAAATACCGGCACAACACAACAGCACTACCACAAAGAAGAGCGCGCTGCTGGATACATCCTTTCCTACGCCAAACCCTCAAACTCCCATAGCCAAGACTTTGATAAAGTTATTTTACGATGTTTAGAAAACTTGACATTCTAGCACCCGTCAAAGACGTGGTGAGATTATACATATAACCTATGTGTAAATTCTTGTTCAAGAAAAGCCACATGTGTGTATAAGCCTTGGAAACCAATCAACTAGTGGGCGTTGTTACAGGCGATCCTTCTCTCAAATGGTTGTAGAGAAAATGATCATTTGTGCATCAAAAATTGAAATACATTTTGTAACACATTCCTTTTATTGCAGTTTATCTTTCCATCAAAGTGTGTGCAACTACTTCGACCAATTGTTAATAAAACATGCTGAAAATTACGATCTGTTTGTTACTTGTGGCCTACCAATCTGTATGCATGGTCACTCGTCAAAATTACGCAATGTACGTGTGGACAACTGGCTGGGACCCTGATGTGACTGGATGCGATGCAACTGCGTTTTCTACGTGGGATAGCGGTAGTTCTTGTTTTACTCATACCTGGAATACAGTTTCTAAGCGAGAATGGTTATGGAGCACATGTAACAACCCGGGCAGAGAAGTCTCAACGGTAGTTGCATTTTAACATTAAATATTTATAGAGAATCTATATAAAATTACATCCTGTGGAAATTTTCCATCTCATTTTTGAGTATCCTCACATAGTTATTTTTGCCTCGTTTCAAAATATCTAAAAACTCATTTTATGAATGATTAATTACCTGTAGCCCATATTAGATAGAATAACTGTAAGAACAGTTGCCCAAATTCGCTTTCTCTCTTTATTTTGTTCTTACTTTTTTAGTTATTTGTAAGCGGAACTAAAACTCCACTGAAGACTAGCTGGCAGGCAAATGATTGCAGCACTTCTGATGTTCTTCTAGTAAAAGCTTTGTTGACTGAGGGACATAATAATGTACTTAATCTACAACTGTACGCACTATTTTCTGATAGTGATCCTGCCGTGTCTGAACAGAACCACATCAAATATGTCGTTTGGTATAATGATGTCTGCGCATGTTAGTGTGATCCTTTATACACTTTGGATGTTGTATCTGATGTCTGCTATTTTTACGTTAAACATTTGAAACTCTTAAATAAATTGCTTTAGCTCAATTGTTTACCGGGATTGCTTTGTTTGGTACAGGTTCATAGATATTTATTGATCTTTGGTTTACTGGGTATTCTCGTAGCCATTGTCAGGAAAAAAAACAGGTTAAGAATCGACGTAATTAGTTTGTGAATTATGTTAATTGCAAAAAATAAATACTATATATGTTTGTAGCAAATGATATTCAAAGGTTTGACGGAGTAGCCGTCAACAATGAAGCCATAGATCGTTGCGCATCAGAATCTACGAAACAACAATATTTGGAAGGATTAAAGAAGGTCACTGGAGAAGCAGGGAAACAAGTAACTGGGACGCTGAAGACACATTATTCTATGGGATGGTTATGGTCGGAGTGTGGTGGGACAGCCAGTTTAGTTTCTTGGCAAGGAAACTCTAAAGTGTTGGCTCATCATATGATAGATATATTTGACAGCACAGATGTACAGGTATGTAACTGGTTCTATAGCTGAAACCAGCCCACGAGTGTCGTCGACGTTATTGTTGCCCATATTTATATTAAACATTAATTTATCAACAAGTAATTGTTGACAAACAAATGTTACACCACTACAAATAATCCATTTTATTATAATTTTTGTTTTACAAGACAACTCATCAACTCATGCAGTTTGAACGTTTTTTAATGACTAAACAATAAGAATTTATTGTAGTCGTGCATTACCAAGTCCTGTGTACATCACGAATTATTAGTCATTTTGTGTTTTAGGTTGCCTTTGTGACAGCTTCAGCGATGGCTGGCCGACTAAACAGAGCAGACTATTTCTCGTATAACTATGCACGAGAGAATAACAAAGGAATGTTCACAACCGTTTATATCAACAAGGTACAGTGTATGACATGAGGACGTGTGAAAGTTTTCACAATCAGTGCATAAAAAGTTCATGGTATACTTCCGGTACTGCTCTTCTACAGCAATATCACATGCAAATTCGTCAATATTGTAACGCATCTAGAAGTGTAAACTATTATATAAACGACAAAGTATAATATTTGTTCAAATATGAAATCGTTCATTGCCGTCAACCAGCAGCGACTTCATAGAGAAATTAAAAAAACAGTGAGAATAGGGCAGTGCTGGAATCAACGCTGAGAGGCAAAAAAATATTACAATCTTCTTTATTTTAAAACGACAATGATCTTGCATATATAATTATGCAAAATTTCTTCTGATATTTTTCAGGCCGACCCATGTCAAATATCTTTCTTTCCTGTATCATCATGTAGCGTTGCTGCTAACATTCCAAAAACCGAAGCAGGCATGTTTGCCGAACTTGACAAGCTACCTGTGGAATACAACATCACAGACGCGCCGCCATGCTTACACTATTTTCGTGGAGTGTATTCAAGTGGTGGGCCAAATGGAGATAGCACTGACTGGCCAATACATGCAGGTTTTGAATTTTTTATAAACGCATTAGCCCCTCTGAATAAATCCCTCCGTTAGTGTTCCGTACCTTCTCAACTAATTATAACATCTGGGCTTAACTATTATAAACAGCCAATTGAAATTGATTTATTATATTCCTTCAATTTAGCAACAACGAAATAATTGCGTTATTAAACTTTTGACCCGACTTTGTCACCAAGATAAGCCTTTCTCTCTGCGTGATCCATCGTTGCCTCCCGGGCGTTGCCTACCATGTCTACTCTATCATGATGACTCATTCTGAATAGGTATCGCCGGGGCTTGCTTTTTGCTTAGCGAACTATTTTAAAATAGATAAATTCTGGTAAGACAGAATGTGTGTGATCGACTCCCTACCCGCTTAGTCCACTGTTATACCAATTGTAATCTGCAATTTGATTGATGCCAAGACTTTAGTGACACTTTATATAGAAATAAAGGGATTATCGTTCTTCTGCTTTTCGAGATAATAAACAACGAAACATGGACTATGGTTAAGCCCAAACGTTAGTTGAGAAGGCACGGAACACTAACGGATGGATTTATTCAGACTGTGCATAAGCCTACTTTGTTTGTCTTTTCCCACCGGTTTCCCTTAATTATCTCTGTACCGGGCCTCTGTATGAATACGTCTAATAGATACAATTAGTGTTTAGACTTCAGTCTGCATGATTTAACTATAACTACCACATTATGCAGTTTTGTCATTTAATGCTTAGCTAATTACCCGTTAATGTAATTCATTACACCCTACACTTTTTCGAGCATCCCAACATTTTAATTCAGCTCTGTAACTATAGCTTTTGTGCTAATAGTTTCTTCTAATCTTTTTCTTTATTTTCTCGCAAATAGTTCTATTACAACGACACGGAGGAGAGTTTTCTATCATTCCATTTTTAATGTTTATCTAGTAATTTGGGCTTTTGGAATTTGCACTTTCTACAGTGGCACATTGCTTTTTAGATAGTTAATAGAAAGACGAAACAAACATGATTTTGCTTTTCAATGAATGTGATGTTTGGCAACGATGTTACTGACGTAAATTCGTAGCGACATCTACTGGCATGTGCTTACACAGGTGAAATACAGAAACATTGCTGTCTCTCTTTTCTGTTACACGTACCCGCGACATGTACATGTACAGGTACAATACCAACTAGTTTATAATTTTAGCCGCTGCACAACTTACTACTACTCCTACTTCGCCTACTTCAACAACAGTAACTACCACTCGAGGCAACAATGGAAGGAAGAAACCCAAAAGAATGTGAGCTTATTCACTGTGTTATTGTAATATAAAATATTTAATTTTAACCATGTTTCGTATGCAAATGATTGGCATTAATGTGTTGCGGGGAATAGGTGCGCCTTCAAAAATACCAACTCTAGCTGACTTCGATTCTTTGTGGGTGAATGGTTTGTACATAAACGGTATACCAATTTCTTTGTAAAGCTAAAATATTGAACCCCACACGTAAAAAACATTACATTTTTCCGAATCAACTCAATTTATTGTAGATGTGGAAATTCTGATGATGCGACGTTAGCTTTTATGAATATACCTAATAGATTATACTTTATCCCCGGTAATAAAGTGTTCTGGCCTGCAGTTTGTACCGTATCATAAGATCAAATATGGTTCGAATCCACGGAAAGCACATTTTTCGTATCTGAAAGAGCTTAAATGAAAATAATCTTGACTTTCAGGTAATCCGTCACCCATCAGTACGGCGTCTCCTGGTGATTACGGTTTAACAACCGCCACTGACAGCTGCAAGAGTATTGTTTCTGATTTTAATCACGTAATCTTAACAATTTTAATTTATTTACGTCTCTGTAGGTCGCTCAATCTTTATATTTTCATAATTGATTCTTCACTACAAATTAATTTGTTTTCTGTATTCTTGATATGAAATGTTCTAAATTTCATGCTAAGGAAAAAGATCTTTTTTCCTGTTTTTCTTTAAATAATTTTTTTTGTTTTTTTTTCCACTACGCAACTGGAAATCGTCAGGAATTTAAGACCTTGGTACATATAGATATGTCTCTATCATATCCTATGATATGTACATTTGTAAAACAATGACTTTTGTTAAATATTTGTTTATGAAACCTAGTGCCGAGATTTAAAAATAAAGTAACCTGAATGAATCTACATATAGGTATCTATTACAATAAAACTGCGCATTATATAGGAAAGAAATTTGAAAGTATATTAATACATTTTTTATGTACACACACACACAAACATACAAACGTACACTCACTCACGCACGCACGCACATGCACACGCTGCTTTTATATTGTAGTAATCTTCAGTAAATTTGTGGATTATCACAAATTCTGCAATTTAAGAAATCCAACACTTGCAAATTTAATTTTGCTAATTATTTAATTTTGCTAATTGCCAAAATAAAATTAACGGGTCTTTGCAAAAACTAATTATTACTGGAATAATATACAAGGATATTTATCATAAATCTCTTCCCTTAATTCCACAAGTTGTCGAGATTAGCTCTTTGTTGTTGTTGTTGCCATCTCTGTAGTTCTTCATTGATTCCCTGTAGAAATCCCGTGATAAAGCGACCGCCATCAATTTGAAAAAAAACACAAGTTATCCTAGTGACTTGTATAATTAGAAACAGTATACCATTAACGAGTAGGTACATTGGAACGACAAACGTCAATCCGTAATAGAAGTAAATCCAAGCGGTAATAGAGCAGACAACACTCGGAATTATCGGCAAACATAAACGTAAAACGCCTAAGGTACAAAGACTGATTAGCAGATTAGAAAAGCCCATGCTTTCAATCCATATCTTTAACGCCTTTCTGAAAAAGAGAAAGATGAATTGATTATTTGTTTATTATAGTACTTCCACTAGCAACATATTGTAAAACATATATGTACTTTTCAGTTGGCATAAGGATACAATTTGTATTTTTAAATCAAAATGATTGCGTCTATTAGATTCAATACTGCAACAAACAGTCGGTAATGGTGCTGGAGCGTAATATTTAAAAAATGCGCGCTACTTATTAGCGGATTTACATGCAACTGCGCGAGAGATACGAATAACAAAAATGTTAGCAGGGTATAAAGGAGTACATAAACATGAATTTACTCGATATTTTATAGAACATACCTGACACGTGATAAAGCAAAATCGATTTTAAAAAAAAACAGTTTAGAACACCTATAACCCCTGGTAAAAAAAATGCCTTCTTTTTGTAATTTATTAGCATTTCAATACATTTAACGGTTATTTATTTAACATTCTTTATTACTTTGGCTAAATTTCAGTATTTTTAAAATGTGTTTCTAGTCAGTTTAAAAAAACAGAAATTTTATTTTAGTGAAGTAACTGAAGGATCGAAAGAATCCGACGGTGGCGTCCTCTAGTATGCAAATAGTCTATTGTAATTCTTCTCGTTTTGTAAAGTAATTTTTAGATATCAAATCGTCATGTACTTCTAATTCTATCGGTTGATCAACAAATCCAGCGTGTAATCACATTGATATTCTGACTAGCTAAAATCTACATTAAAAACGTGCGCTGCACCGATATAGTGACTAGTCCGGGCCCGAGGGGTACTTAAGTTATTGTTTGGTGGGGGAGGATGAGCAGCCCAGTTGAAAATTTTGGATTTGGATTGTATATTTCTTGCTGCATTTTTTTGGATTGCTACCTTAAAGATATTAAAAAATTTGGATTACTACCCACTACTTACACATAATAATTTTGATTAATTTTAGGTTTGTATCCATAAATAAATTTTGGAATTTGGTTTGCATCAGTCAGTTTGCGTAAAAATGGATTGCTATACTCAAATATTTTAAATTTTGGATTGCTACCCTTATATTTCACAAAATTTGGATTGCTACCATAAAATTTCAAAAAATTTGGATTGGGTTTGCTACCACAAGCTAAAATTTTGGGCAGGGTTCTGCGGCACATCCCCGTAGTAAAAAAACCTTGAGTGCCCCCCCCGGGAGTCCGGGTAATTAGTATCTGTGCTCTGTTCTGTTCTTTACCAGTGGTCTGCTGTCACCAAGTTTGATGGTAGAGAATTCCAGTCTTTGATCGCGTTCTTAGAAAGAAACATTCTCTGTATAATTCGGTGTTGGCGTGCATATGCATAAGCTAGTTTACTGCTGTGATCGACCCTAGCTACTGTTAACTAATGAAGGTTGAATGAAGTACATATGACTACATCGTAGTGTGTAGTAGATTTAAGAGATGAGTTTGTGATATTTTACTGTACCTAAGAAGACTCCTTGTGAATCCAAATTCTCTATGTAGTCTCGAAGCAAGGTTAAACCTGTTCCACCAAATAAAGGGGACATCTGTTGTTGCTAATGCACAATATAAGAAAAATAAAGAACTTATCCACGGGTGCACTTGATACCACATTTGAATTAAATGAATATAAATTAACCATGGGAAAAATAATGCTTGGATAACGAACGAGAACCATTGACCATTTGTGACATCGAGGTATTGCTGAAACAAAAGTGCAAGAATTGTGCTAGTGTATAACCTGTAATTTAATATACAGTAAACGTGAAAATAAACGTTGCACGCGTCTATCAAAACGTTATTCATAAATAATTCGAAGACCTTCTGCACTTTCAACAAAAGTCACTGACAATTAAGGTGACCGACAAGGTCTATTTACCGCTTACTCTGATAGAGCCACGGGGCTTATACTTAATTCAGTCAGTGGCGGGTTTGCTATTTTAAATAACAAGCCTTATCAAAAAAAGGTAAAAACAACAAAATCTGCTTCAATTTTCACGAAAATCAAACCTCTTAACTTAAAATCCTGAATCTGCACCAGTAATTATAAAGTGCCCAAGATCGCATCTACTCCTAGCTCGCAACGCTTCCATCCCACATTCAATGCGTAACCATGATTTAAGATTCTACTAGACTATATATATTAACAAATAATTTGTAGCATACCATATCGATGTTGAACTTTCATACCTTGGTAAGTATGTGGATTTTTAATTATTCACTGTTTCGTAAAACTTAAATTTTTGTAACTTCTGAAGATATTGAGAAGATAGTTACAGTAGCTGGCATACATGTACCAATCTATTTTTTCTGGATAATGATACCGCAACGGGGGAATGCAGTTTACATCGATTAATTACTCCGGGGCTTACTTTTGAGACCGGATTATAATCCGAACGTAGACCTTGGACTTACTATCAGAGCAATACGGTAGTAGCCATGTAGAGTCTTGTTTGTTTATTAAAAAAGAACTGCAACGGATAATACATAAGATGCCATGTCATAAATTAATTATGATATACAGAACTATTATAAATTATGACTTCTTCGAAAGTGTCCGCAACAAAAACCATTCTTTATATATGGTTCCTTTCACAGGTATGTCATGTAAGTTACTTTAGATTTCGTAGACCTCATGTATTTGCATCTTTTAAATAACACATACGTCTGTTTGAGCATTTATATCTTGCACATCAGACCATAGATAAGACGAAGCACGGATCAATGGCACTAGCGTTTCTTGATATTGGAAGTAGTATAACAAGATAAACGTTATCTGAGGATACTGTCTCATACAGATCAGGAAGACTACCGTACCAGGAAAAAAGGTCTACAAAATATTAACTTCTAAGTGATACAAGTGTTTATATGACACAACCAAAAAGGCCTATACCGTCTACCACAATCAGAATTTGATGCAATTATATGATCAGGTAACTATTGAAATTTGGAAGTACGTACATAATGTTTAATGCTGATAGTCTAATAACAGTTATTTCGCAATTTCGAGCTCCAGACAGTATTGGGCTAAAACTTAAGCTTTCATTGGCATTCAAAAATATATAATATTGTTGTAAATGCAATTGACGTTTTATAAAGTCTTCTTGTGAGAGTTCATAAAACATAGAAATGAGAAAAACAATAAGCTTTAGACCTTGGCTTGTAATATTCTTACCACATATTCCCATAGGTTGTTTGGTGCCTGCATATCTACTTTCTCTAGAGTTTTTGTTGCATGTATGAAGACATTGGAGTCATCGACTGGCATGCCATATTTAACTTGCAAGTATTCTTCATGCATTGACACAAGCATGTTGCCATCTGAAAGAGAAAAAAACAACAACTGACATTGTACAAGAGAAAAGTTTGATGTGCATTGCGTTTATAATTATTAGAATATTGGAGTGCCATTTTATAATTAGATAGTACCGGTGCGGTATGAAGTCAAAGTGAACGATCCAACAAATGCAGAAAAAATGTTAACATATTTTACAGTTAGTAATAAAAATAAGCAAAACATAAAAATAGATACAACGACAAAGATCTTACCGATCATGTTTGTTTGAAACCTGTTTGCATACTTTGAAAATTTCGGGCCTAACTTATTCACCCAATTGCCTACATCGTCTGGAGTCCAGTCAGGCAGTGGTTTTAAAGCATGTGTATCCGATGTTATCCAGCTGTACACACCAAGTAAGCAAGTAATCTGAAGAAGATGTAGTACAACAAAATATACACATGTGATCTAAATTATTGTGAGTTTCACTTACATAATTAATGTAAAAGGTGAGAAGCGGGCAATTACTCTTTCGCTAACATACCAATTAGTAAGAAGCTCACATTTATACTTTTAAGGCTAAGCTGGACCCTCATTACTGTCTAAAAAAAAATTAATGAAAAATCCGCATTACATTTTTTTCATATAATAAATGTTTTCTGAAATTTTAACATTCATGCTATGTTATGGTGGTATTTTTGGACTTGTGTATGCAACAAATGAAATTTAATTAATTTTTTATGACATCTCACAAAAATCATAAGGTACATCCTACAGCAAAATCCTACTACGTTTTTAGAAGTAAACGATACTTCCATCATTTATTTTGACCGAATTGTAAATACCGTTAATAATCTTTGAGTTATTAATTAATGTTTAAAAAAAGGTAATTTTTTTATTTGCTAAAAACACTAAATTGATTATATAATCAAAATCCCTGGTGCAATTTAAAAATGGTCAAAAACTAATAATTGATTAGTTGTTAAAATATAGTTAGAATCTAGTCCGAATTTTTATCTACTGGGTTTTCCTGTAGGATGTACCTAACGATTTTCAAAGGGTGTAATTAAACGCTAATTAAATTTCATACATTTTACATAATAGAAAATACCATTATGACATAGTTTGAATGTTAAAGTTTTAGAAAACATCTTTTGAGTGAAAAAAAATATAATGCGGATTTTTCACGATTTTTTTTTAAACAGTGACGAGGGTCCAGCTTAGCCTTAAAATATCTATTAGTGAAAAAGTGTGGTTTTATTTTATACAATAAATACTCAAGGATTCAGATATTTTAGATTTTCAGAAACGAAACTTTAATTTGTACTAATAACAAAATAGTATTTAACGCCATGATTGATTATTCTTGAATATCATTGCTAAATATTACTGTTCTTGCTCGACTTGTTATTAGATTGTAGAAGAGATTGGCCGGTGATTTTTTTAAGTATAAAGGGCCTCTTTGGGATCGTAAAAAATGGATCCACAAATCATGCCTCTGGAAAAAAATGTAAGTCTAGTTAGATTTTTAAGAAATCCCATTTAAATGTAAAGAGAGGGTCTAATTGGTGTAAATTTTAATAATAGTTAATTTTTGCTGGGGTTGAGTTTCAAGATGCGTTCGTGAGCCAAAATCAAGAATTAATTATTTAATTAATTATTTATTTAATGAATGGCTGACTATCATAAAGAAAAAAATGTAATAAGCACACTGGTGACGTAATCAAAACCTTATATGCACATAACTAGCTCTGGTATGCAAAGTGATAGAAGCAAATTCTATTTTACTATGTGGCTGTTAACCTTGTTAGAGAATAAAGAAATCTTCATTAAAATTAAGTCATTTGCATGTCGAAGCCTTTTTTTTCACTATAAAGGGGCCTTTTGAGGACCGCAGGTACACTTTTCGAACATTTTATACATTTGCTCTATACATTTTTTGCGTATTTGCATGATGAACTATTTGATCTATAAATCATATCTCCGGGATAAAATCTGTAGGACTACATGTAGTTATATTTCTAAGAAACCCCATTTAAATGCATGGAGGAGAGATGTATTTAACGCCCCAGAGCATCTATTTAGAGGAAACTTTAATAATAAGATTTTTTGGGCTTGAGTTACAAGATTTCTTTACAGTAAGCAGTTCTGCCAAAGCGTTACTAATTATTTAATTATTTGTTGTAGTGAATGACTGATTATTATAAAGGCAAATTGTAATAAAGGTATAGGTTTATAAACGTGTATAAAAGCTAAGCATGCAACCTTTGGCTTCCTAAAAGCGCAGATGAGCTGAGCAAAACTACAGTTTAGGTAACACTCTATCAGGTACTCACTTTACAAATCGTCACAGAGCCCAAAGAACATTTGACATGGGAGAAAGACTTGAACAGAGCTTGGTGATAACGGAAACTCATGGGGTAAAGTTGAATGGTACATGGATAAAAAAATGGAGTTTAAACAAAACGTACGGCTATGGGGATTACATAATATTTTCTTGAGGTCAATGATACCATTACAACTAAAACGATGATACGATAATAACGATAATGACCATGGGGATACCTGTCGTACCAAAAATGAAATAAATCGTCAGTCCCCCTTGATAATACTCATTACACCTTTGCCTTAGTACTGAAGTTCCTCAAAATGCTCTAAATAGTATAAGAAGGTTTTAATATAATCAAATAATAAAAGAATATTTACTGGTTCGACCACTCGAATAATTCAACCACCATTTATATTTCTCTTTTTGTACAACTACCCATCGACATTTTCACTAATTTTTACTTCTTAATAATACCATCTCAAATTCTTAACACAAATTTTACAGAACAAAGGACACATTCGGATAGCTTAACAAACATGCTTAAAGTTGTCTCACTTTGCCCAACAATAACTTTCTAACTGCAGTTCACCTCAGAGGAAATGTATGGTTACATATTGTATAAAATATAACATAAACTATGTTCTATGTATGAAGGTACAGTTTTATTTTTTCTTAGCAAAAAATAAATAACTGGACATATTCTTCCTACAACATCTATAAATTAATACATTTAAATGACATTTCTAAATAAAAGTAATGACAATCTATATCATCAATTAAAATCTCACATTTTCTCAGATATCCCTTGGTGGAAGATACTTAAAGAAGGTTATGTTACAGTAGGCTACGATGCAAGCGTCGAAGTCTAGATTTTGTTTGTATTATGTCTTATTTAGGTTGAATGTATTAAAATTCGACTACCTAAGAGTTTGAATCGATCGACAAGCAAAAATAGAAATGATTACATGTGGTCAAACTTACAGGGGTTATATACCATAGCCTATACAGCAATAAGGAATTATCAAATACTTATAGATCTATTCTAAATAAATCCATCCACTAGTGTTCCGTACCTACTAAGGTCTGTGTTTAACCATAGTAATTTTTTGCTACATTCTTTCAATTTAACAAGAGTGAAATAATTGTCATTAAACTTTTGCCAACCTGAGCCTTTCGCTCTGTGTGATCCATCGTCGCCTACCACGTCTATTCTATCGTGATGACTCATTCCGAATAGGTATCGCCGGGGAGCTTACTTTTTGCTTAGCGAACGCTGCGGGACAGAATGTATGTGATCGACCCCCTACCTGCATAGTCCACTGTTATACCTTTTGTTGTAAGCTGCAATCTGGTCGAGATTTTCGTGACACTTTATATAGAAATAAAGGGATTATCGTTATTCTGCTTTTCGAGATAATAAACAAAAATTAACTATGGTTAAGCCCAGACGTTAGTTGAGAATGTACGGAACACTAACGGATGGATTTATTCAGACAGTTACAGATCTTGCTGATGCAGATAATTTAGATTGGAATATACTTTAAATTTGTAATAGCATCATCCAAAGTCTACGAAATCTGGGTATGCGGTCATATCTGCAGTTCTTACCACAATCCACATGATCACTACTAAACACGTGTAACCACAACCGTATAACATTTTTTCGCCCAAGGCTTCGTACCGGCGACGTTGTTCAGGGCTCATATTCTGCATTTGAGGGTTAGGTGTGTCATAACTGATGCGTCTTGTATAATAAGGGATGATGGTTTCAGGCTGTCGTGCTTGTCCTGGCAATACCTTGTTAATGACATCCCTAAAGCATGAAATATCCGAAAACAATAGGTTAAACTGTTCAACAATGGATGGCTACAGATTATGTGGCAAAAGCTCACATTCAAGTGCACCAGTGGTGATTGCCAAATATATTTTCTTTTTTACTGTGCCACAGCGGGCTACTAGTGCAATAATTTCGTGCATAAATCAGTGTGCACTTTTTGATACAAGAATTTTGGATTTTCCAAGATGGCGGTCTGGTTTTTCTTTTAAGGTTGAGTAATGTTTTTTTTAAAGAACTATTATTTTGAAGATTATTATACCTAAGTATGAGTAACGATTGTCAGTTTGTAAAACTTTAGTTTTGAAAATAAGATTAAGATCAGATTTTCTTCTCAGCCTTCTGAAAATTACAAGAACCTTGGTTTTCTCTGGATATAATTCAAATTGCCATGTTGCGCAGTGATTATCAAGTTTGTTTAGGCAGCGGTGTACTTCTGATACTGATTCAGACATAATGTTAAGAGCATCAGCATACAATAAATGATTCAATGTCACTTCCCGAAGTTTCAGTGGAGAACACTCCTGGTCGAATATTTGGATAATGTCATATATTATTTATGCGGCGAACCAGGCCGAGCGGTTTTAGCCTGTTGGTATGGTTCGTGGCAAGGCACTGGTTAGAGTCCCGGCTGTATTGTAGCTTGCCGGCTGGGAAAACTCGTCGAGAGATTGATGAGTAGAGTACTAGTAGAAGAACGAAACGGTTTCTAGGTCTAACATGCACTAGCTTTATTATAATATTTTACAACTTATATATCAAGTGACTAGCCCATGAATGGACCAGTCCAATGTACCCATACAAGGAAATCCCATTTCCTCTCGGGACGCCACACTTAGACGCCTTACTTGATACTAATGCCGCATATGAAAGATTGAGTCCTATCAATGTTATTTAGTTTTACTGATAGGAGTGATAGGATAGGGTTTTCTTACATATGTTTGATTTAAAAAACTGCAGTTTAAATAAAAGGCCAAGATACCACACATTATCAAATGCCTTAATAAAATCTATAATTACTAGATAAGTAAACCTGAATTAGGATATGCGTTTACACTACTGTACAGGAAAACTATATTACCTCAGCGTTATATTTACAGCAGGAGTTCCGCCTGTCGGTTCCAAACACATTGGACAAGTAGCATTTCTTTGATTCCATCGGTCTATGCACCATCCACAAAATGTATGACCACAATACAAAGTTCTAGGATCACCCATCACTTGCATACATATTCCACATCGAAACAGGGCTTCGTTTTCACTGTAGCTGTTTTCGTCGAAACTTGCCGAGTACTTGTTCCTGTTAGCCATTGTGATCTTAGTTTAGGCTCTCGAGAACACCTTAAAACACATTCAACTATTTGTTGAGTGTAAAAAGCTCATTCTGTCTTTACTAACAGTTTCAATAAATAGCAACATACAGGGAATGCAATATGTGTACACAAATCGTTATCTTGTGGTACTAGCATATATTATAAGTGAATTAATGAGAAAGAACTTATATAACACATTATAAATGAGGATAGACAAACTAGATAAGTATATTATGTAGAGTTATGTTGATCATATCTATTTATCGAAAATGGAATACCGCATTTGCATCTTACAACAATTATATGCAAATTGCAAACCAAATGCACGTAGTGAAAAATGCCTGTTAATCGTGTAACAAGTACCAATTCATATAGTCATAAATCTTTCGCTTAAACGCATCGGTGGTCACATTAAAATTTAGTTAAGTTGTTTGTTATTGTGACCTTTTAAAATAAACAGGTTTATTTCCTTGTGTTAGTTTTTATATTCGCGCGAACACACAAACACATAGTTACATAAAACAAGCACAAACACACACACGCACACACACATACAAACGTACAATTAAAAACACGTGTACTAAGCTCCATAGCTCCATTTCTGGTTTTACGATAGTACGGCTCACAATCAATTTAAATTGCATTTTGTTGTTGTCCAGCCGTCGAGGGTACAACATATATCCGAAAAACAAACTGGCATTGTTCAGCAGCCATCTTTTTACAAAGAAATGTATATGATTGTATAAAGATCTGAAATTGGTAGTTTCTGTATTCAGACAAAGCAGTTAAGAGGTAGATGTCTTTAATACCCGTATGATTGTAACATTTTGCCCACGTACGTTTTACTCATACTTACAAGTACTTTGCGGTTATAACCGTATACATTAATTCATAAGGTATTTTGTCTTACCGTAACATATAATTCCAAAGAATAAGACAATTACACTGTTATATTTGCAGCTGTGCAGGAAATACGTGTAGTATGTTGACTGGAGTTGTGTGCTCATATGACTTATCGGTACTGCTCCAAATTCATCAAATGACAACCAGGAAATACAGTACCTTAAACCGGTTTAATTAAATATAGCATTATTTGTAGTTTTTGGTATACGGTACGACAAATTATATTAGTTACAATTTAATGTGATGCCTGAAACTATTGTTTAAAGTGATCTAGATAAGGGTGTTCTCAATAGCCAGGTGCCCGCTGGGTGACCTATAATATAACACCCAGTGGACAGTTGGACACCTTGTAAACAAGATACATTAGCTAGGTAGGACTGATTCACTTGATGTGCAAAGTTCGATTTGTCTTTTTACTATAAACACATTGTTTTACTTAATTCACTGTGATTTTCAATATTAAAACTCTTCTGTTACGTTTTACTCAATAGCTATAAAATGAACTACGTAACAATATGTCAAAATATTCTTTTGCACATACCGTAACCCGAATCGGAAGTATCTACTAAAAAAGTCTATTTCAAAATGTTAAGTTGGAGGTGTTGGATCCCATATCACCGCAAAAAACATGTTTAGTCAGCAGGCCGATCATTCTAAATTGATAAAATCTAAAATTTTCTAATAATGAGATTTTTGTTGAAAAATGTTATTTCAATACCTCATGTTGAATATCCACCTGAAATCAAGGCCGCAGTTAACCATCTGGTTTTCCGTTGTTTTGATGTGGATCAAGCCTTTTCTATTGTGAAAGGCGCTTTCAAAATGTTGCACATATTGCCCAAGCGTACAGACATGCGACAGATGAAATTCGATTGTGTCTGCATAATAACAGACGAATGTCGTCAAATGCCGTCAGGTTGGCTATGGCATTGTACATGCATACAACGTTTTCCTTCCTAAATAGATGTGTTTAAGATTTTCTGTTATAAATGTTGTGAATTTTTTTGACGGCCATCTGGTACCAACATGTAGTAGATAGCGAAATACAGAAATGCAGTAAAAGAAAAATTACTTTACTTATCTGTCACATGATTATGTTATCAGTAAGGAGACGATTTGGGTAAACTTACGTTTTTCAAAATGTACACTTAAAAAAAATCAAACTCCCTTGTAGAAATAAAGTTGTGTATAATGTGTACTGTTGAAGATTTTAGTAAAATACAACACCAAGTTGTAAGATTGTAATTCAGGCTGATTTTAATTAATAAAATACTTGTAATGTTTTTATTTTATATTAGAAAATTGAACCTTCTACATCAGGTGAACTAGCCTAAAGCAGTGTCCAATGTTTAAGTGTCCGCATGGTATTCTGGTTAGGTCGCCTATAAGATAAGGAGTATTTCAAGACTGTTTGGATGTTAGGGATAGTCCCTGAATCATAATGCTCCGTAGCCTGAACAGTGCAAGGGTTACTATGGTCCAGTCAGAGTAAATAACTGTAAATATATAGCACTGTACTTCATTATTTTTAAAGACCACATGCGAATTAATTCCTTCATATTATACTGAGTAATCACATTTACTATATTAACTACATACATATAGATAGCTGTTTAGCAAAAGGCCTGTCTACTGTTATTGCCCTCAGAATAGGACCCTTTTGAATCTCAGTTTCCCATAATTTGTTGCCTACATCACCATTCATACAATGTGGAATAACGTGTTTTATACTTTCTGTTACAAATAAATTAACTGACAGATAATTATTCAGTAATTCTCCCTAATCATTTATGATGTGAATTATAGTGTAGCAGTAATCCTTGCTTTTGTGAAAAAGCTACCATATCTTTAAACCTTTTTAATTTCTTTGTACGTGCACCAGGATTTTAAATGTTAAAAAATGGTAGTGACCAGTAGCTGTTATCCTTGCCTTCGCAAAAAAAAACGGCTAAGTCGTACATATTTATTTTTTTCCTTATAATTTCATGCACAAAGCTTTTAATAATAATAATGGTAATGTTGATCAGTAGTAATACTCCTTGCTTTTGTAAAAGAACTACCATTTTAAACGTACAAACATATGTAACAAGTAATGTTTTTAAAAAAAGCAATGTCAAAAAAATATGATTCATATCCATTTTATTGGTTATTCGTTTCGGAAAAACATTCCCGCAAAATTTGTGCCCATTTTGGGTACCATAACAGTATATGAAAATCTCCGTGTTGGGGCAGACACCAATCGTACCGTTTGAAGTAACCCCAGATGAATTGGTGCTATTAATAAAATGAGTCTAAATATGGTGTCGCAAAAAAAAATACCAAAAGCTGTAATGTATATTAACCATATACAGTTTCCAATATAAATGCTTCAATGGATATGAAACAGCAATACATGCGAATATAAATGCAATACATGCGAATATAAATGCTTCAATGGATATGAAACAGCAATACATGCGAATAATGAAGGAGTAGATGAATTCAAACCTAGGCATAATCAGCCAAAATATGAGAAAAATTCCCAGATCGACCACCAAGCCGGCATATCAAGTCTACAATGTCGATCAGGAATATTGATGAACTCCAATAATAAATTACTAATTCACGAAAGTTTCTGAAAAAGAAATTTACGTAATAATGTAATCTTTCTATGTGTCCGAATGACGTGTCTTACCTTTTTACTACGTTTGGAGCAAGCATATTAAAATATCCATATTATATGTGTGCAACAAGGTCGATCTAGTCAACATTAAAATGCAAAGCAATCAAGGGGTATGAATTGTTACTTGTTTTGCTGGATACTATCTAGCCTAGATCGAAACATATAGATGAACGGCATACTAACGAAGGAGTTTATTCAGATACTATCATAGTACTATTATGCTCTAACGAAAGGTTTTAAATATCTAAAAAAAACCTATAAAGTACCTTACCCTTCTTGTTTGTGTGAATCGTACCAATATGTGTCATCTACGTCGTACAGCCTCAGCTATCTATTGACCTAATTTTTACTATTTGTGTCGAATATTTGCGAGAAGGATTCATAACAATTTGGAATAACCGTATAACTTATCCATGGTTGAACATCATACTACAATGTCCACAGTCGATCTACAGGAATTATAAACCAGAACCCAGCTAATTGTGCGTTAACTATCCACGGAGCAAATAATGTTTGCACAAAAAACGAGAACCCCTGCCCCCTGCCATCAGGATATTCCTGAGATATACAAATGCGGTAAATTTTACTAATAAGATAAGCAATATTCTTTATTGTTTATTAATAACATATGCCGATACAGACTCGCATAAATGCATTTCAATTGATGTTGTAAATGTGCTAAACAATTGTTAAAATATACAGTTATGTTTCGGGCCAGCTGTCAGATACAATATGTCGTAATGTTTATTACTTCTGGAGGTCAGTATACTAATTATGCCTGGGACATTTATATGTAGCTGCCGAGTCTTTAAAAATCTTATATGCTTGTTGCTCATCAACAGGTTAGTCACGTTTCTTGTTATGCATGTTCTCACACGACGAGTCTGATTACTCTTCTAACGAGAGTGGATGTACAAATACATACCCCCGATTTGTCACTTTCAGCTGATACACCAGGCCATACACTTGACGAAGCTCGTATCAAAGGCACCAGCGCTGCTTCGTATTGGACGAAGTACAAGATAACAAAGGTTATCCGAGGATAATGTCTCATAGACATAAATAACATTGATGTACGGGGATAACAGCGGTGGGGATAAAGGGCCTACAGAATATTAATTTAACGGAACAATTAAAAAAATATATATATCCATATTAAATTAACCAAGATCCAACATTCTCATTCGATTTTGATCCGAATAAGGAATAAAGAAACATTTTAAGGAAAAAGGAAATGGTTCCTTTTTCGCTTCAAAATCTAAAAAGGAAATATTTCCTTATTCGAACCAAAATCGAATAATGAAAAACGAAATAATTTCTTTTTCCTTATTCGGTTAAAAATCGAATAAGGAAAAAGGAAATGTTTCCTTTTTCCTTAGTCGAATCAAAATTGAATTAGGAAAAGGAAATTATTCCTTTTCCCTTATTCATATCAAGACTGAATAAGGAAAAAGGAAATGATTCATTGTCCTTTATACTGAATAAGTAAAATGGAATTGTATTTTGGTCCCAAATATTTTTAGGGTTTTCAGTCATAAAAAGGACCCATTTTAATTGGAATCGTGAAAAATTGACCCCTTTGGACGGCACCCCCCGTATTCATAATACGTAAGTGCCCCCGGGAATATAATCAAAACCAAGCAATTAATTATGTAATCAGCAGGAGGAGGAGGTAGAGATGGTGGTGGTGGTGGTGGTGGTGGTGGTGGTAGTGGTGGTGGTGTCATACATTGAATCGAAAACATATTTTTGTTACACGCGAGTGTTATCTAAAACTGCTTTCCTATTCACTCTTCCATACTGAAGACGTTGACATGTAAACAAGTCATTTGTGCGTAAAACTTGTAATAAAAGTTATTCTCGTACAGGTCCTCTGAAAAGCGTTAATTATAAACACGATGATGTTAACGTTTATGATCAAGAATCAGGTTAAAATAATGCATATCATGTTACGGATATCATGATACCGATAGTGAACAAGAGGACACTTCTGACGAAGAAAATACTTCGGAAGATGATATTCCAGTAAGCAGAAGAATTAAGAATTATTTAAATACCATATCTCGCCACTATGACTTATTATCTTGGATTGATGACGGTAAAATGATTTACCGTAATACTATCATGAGAGGAACAACCTGTAGCAGTTTGCTGCATCATATGATGAATGAAATAGTAGGACCTGACCCGCAGGATGGAGTCTGTTCGAGAAAGCTATGGGAATTATAAAGAGCAAACATTGTATTGAACAAGACTCGGAAGACTCAAATACTTCTGAAGAAGATAATCGACACCTACCTTTCTAAAACTCATGAATGTAAAAACCTTATAGTTATCATTAATAAATAATTTAAAAAATACGATCTCTTCTTTATTTTACATGAGACGCATGCTAGAAACTTTTATGTGGCGGCTCCTGGTGGTGATCTCGTCAACTATTACATAACCAATTAAAATAAAATTGTTTAATTAACCTGCCCACCGAATAGCATTATTCTAGCATGAAGACTACTTAAAATATAATCAAAATCGTAAACCTTCGCGTGGCTGCCTGTAGTGGTAATGTCGTCAACTTTTACGTAACCAATTAAAATAAAATTTGTTCAACTAACTAGCCTACCGAGTTACATATCTCTAGCGTAAAGATTACTCGATTCACAATGAAGAACATAAACCTTCTTGTGGTGGCCCCTGGTGATAACATTGTCAACTATTACGTAATAAATTAAAAGGTAATCAACCAATTTCTAAGTTTCATAAAGACTACTATAGTTACAAGCAAAACCGTCAACTTCACGTGGTGGCCCCTGGTGGTGACCTAGTAAACTATTACGTAATCAATTAAAAGGTAATTATCCAATTAACTTGTCCATCAATTTTCATTACTTTATCTTCAAAACTAATGGAGTTATAAACAACATCCCCGACCACATCAATATTGATATGGGCGGTGGCGGCCCCTTGTGCTGACCTTGTTCATTATTATACCTGTCCACCAATTTTCATTGTACTAGGTAAAAAAGTAGTGGAGATATAAACAAGAGAAAATGTGGGGTCACATTGAGTGCAAAAAGATAGGGTCATTAAGTGCAAAAGTGGCCTATACGGGGATCCTCTACTACTTTGGTCTTATATTACAATTATATCTTATAAGTTATTCTGAAACCTGTTGCCGTGGTAACCTTTTTTAAAACCTTTTTTTGAAAACGTGATAAATTGCATTTTTTCCCAATATTTCTTATTATAGTAAAGTATTATTATCTTAAATTTGACGTCATTTTATGTTGCTTTTGTGACAAATAAATGGTACAAACTAATTTAATGTACGTAGTTATATTATGTAAAGTTATAAACTAAAACAAAACATTTTATAGTGTATATGTAATTAAATACAAAGGAATTTTGTCCGCTAATGCTGTTTTAAAACACTTAATATTACCAGTTGGGTACTTTATTATTTCTCTATTTTGTAATTTTCAATTAGAACCATTGTCACGAGTATCTTTATGTTGCAACCAGATGACAGACAAAAATATACACACTAACACTACGGGTGTTATATAGTCAGTTTTGCAGAAGAATTAACGTAATTATGTTAATGTCACTTTTTGAATCACACCGATGACATTTTGCTCTGCAGGATGTTTACTTTTATTTTACTATAAGATGTTGACAAATGAAACCAAAAAATAACGTATATTATTTCATAAGGATTTAACATATTTCTCTCAATAATTCACAACGTCTTAATTTAATTAGCTTTTATTCTCAGTGTTGATTCTCCTCTCTGGTACAAATGGACATAATCGTATGCCAACGCCATGCGTTCAATGATATACATATTATTTATACGTACACTGTATCATCAAAAGTAAACAAAAAGACAAAGCATGTACACAGGCCAGGACGCTTACCGATCTTACTCCCATACTCGTTGGCCCCCTTGTCAACATCATTTACTGTCGTCCATTCAGACACTGGTTTACTGACCGTATTTGCATATAGTTTCTGAAACTGCGAAAGTAGTCGATGTAAATGCCTTATTTCAACCCTTAATTGTAAGATCGAGTATTTGGCTCAGGGTACAAAGCCTTGAACTATATGTGGTAAATGGTTGTTATCCTGTGTTTACCAACCAGTTTAGAGGGGAAATGCATAAGCCAATATTTACACAAGCACCTGTTGTATGAAAAATGAACCACAAGAGCGCTTACTTTGCACGCTTTAGGTAATAGATTAGCAGTTATCGTGAATAAGTTGTCTGTAAATATTCACCACTCCAAATAGTATGTTTGGACAATCTGCACCCTGTAGTAATTAATAAGTAAGAAAATGTGAAAAATATCCTGTAGTAATTTGGGATGCTAAAAAACGTATATATTGGACGATAGATCGATATTTAGAGAAGGAATCAAATGTCAACAACGAAATGATCATAAAAGACTTCTTTTATATAATCTGAGTGTCCAATAAATATCCGCTATTATGCATGGGTAATGCTCGTATTGATGTTGCCAACGACAGCATGTAAGTAAGCAGAAGGAAATTTTATTGGTAAAACAATCGCAACCTACAATGGCGATGCTTCTCGAATCAGAATTTGCTACTTTTTGAGTAGCTCGGATGACGATTTCTTTAGAAGAGTGTCTACTTTAATTTGTTAGTAAGTGGTCAAAAAATGTTACATACACAGGCACAACGTTGTTTGTATTATAGCTATACATGTATATGCTCATTCAGTTTGTGTGCCAAGGGCATAAAACACTTTTATGTCACAAGAACAAAGTCGTATATGCAATTTAAAGGCGCCCGTAGGCACATGTTTATTAATATAAAGACTACA
>JAOXYB010067723.1:0-10114 GCA_028565635.1 Phoronis ovalis
AGAAGTTTACCGCCTTGCGGAAGTTGTACCCTGGGTACACTTCTGTAGTACCCCTTACGACAACGACCCTTTCAGCGCAACATATTGTTGATTAGGTCACTTTTCAGAATATTTCTTAATTTTAATTACTCAAAAGTTACTAATGAACACAGTTTAAAAATGCTTATTAAACATTTTAGTCGAATTGAAAAATGTCATGATCATCGGATATTGTTGAGAAAAAATTATAATTATAGCATTTATGTTTTTCTGTACTTTTTCCCCCCTGCCAACTTTTTTGTCACTCTGATGTCACTGATAAGTAAACATTGCACATATTCTATTAAATTAACAAAATTTTGTAATTTATATTTCAGTGCAAAAAACTTGTTTCATAGGAATATAATTTCTTAAAATCCTGTAATATAGTAAGTTGTAAATTCAAATGTTAATAAATATGTATATATCAGTGAAGTTAACAACAGAATAATTATGGTATTGTTAAAACACTGTATATCATTACAGCTTGCAGGTGGTACTTTTGAGTAACTGTTAAAAGTAGTATGTGATGTCACGATTTAAGATCAGAGGCACAAAATTGTCCAGCTATACTGTTCGGTGGGCTCCATAAGTGACATGCTATAAAAAATAATAGTTTGCATTCCTCTTTTCAGCTTATTATGATGAGCTATGTCTGGTTGACAATCCGTACTTCACTGAACCAGTAGATAACTGCGAACCTTGTCACAAGATAAAGTCAATTAAAGATGCCACAGGAAAACATACAATGGTCAACACTTTCAATTTGTTTAAACCTTTCACTGTTAAGGTATGTGTTCAATGGAGAGGAAGACCATACATAACTTTCACATTTTTATGTGCTCATTAAAAATTGTCTCTATTGTAAATTGGTTTGTCAAAGAGAACCAGTTCAATTATATGTGCATACTAGTTATCTTTTAGAAGGTTTTTAAAAAATAGTCATTCTCCATTGTTTATCAAGTTGTTTGTCATACGTAAATTAAAGAAAACAAGCCAGACAGAATCCTAAAGTTTAATGTTTTGACAAAATAATTTTAGGTTTCATCAGGAATAGACAGTGCCATTGTCTTCTGCTACCCAGACTTTTTTCATCCTCCCTTTATTTGCAGTTTTTATTTCTTGCACTCCCTATATTGTAGGACAATCTGCAAGGTGTGGTCTCATTTAATTATCTTAAATGGATCTTTGATAACAATGCAGCATCACTAAGAGCAGGAACAGCATATGTTAAGTCAAACCAACCAACTGTGACTGCTGTTGATGACTTATTTGGAGGGTTGACACCAGAACACATTTTAAAATTAGACCGTCAGTTTCATGCAATGTGGTAATACAGTTAATAAATGTTTTAGAAGAAAGATCTCTTATAAAATGCAATTAAAATACTAAATTATATGTTAGTGTCAGTTTTTTACAATCAATTAAACAATGATTCTCAAGTGTGGTAGCCAAACATATCTTTGGCAAATTTTCTAATTTAAAAGTAGAATAAATGACGAACTTATAATTTAATAAAGTTAACTTAGATATGTATTTTTTTTAGAGACATGTTTTACATTTAAGGGTTACAAGAAGAGTGGGAGCAGCACACATTCTGCGGCAGTTATTTAACCGGCCATATTTTGCTGCAAGCGATGCAGAAGTCGCCATTGACAAAACAGTGTTTATAGATGGACCAGAATCTGAAACATATTCGTTGGTGAGTTGAGTAATGAATGCAGAAAACTACCAATTTCTTTAAGCATTTATTGTTTGTTCACAATTCTAGGTGCAGGCTCCCATAACACACTAAAAAATCTAAAACATACCTCATCCTATTATAAATTTGTGGGGTTTTTTTTGTGAACCCATATTAGACCATCTATGTCTCATAAATAAATATAATCATATGTGTATAATGTAAATAATATAATGTGTCGGCCCATGCTAAGCCTATATAATGAATCCTGTGATAGCCCGTGCACAATTGAGCAGATGACAGCCTAAAAATGAATTCATGTACTGATAAGGAGACATTTTATATTCGGGGAAACATGAGTATCCGATAAATGTTTCCTTACTTTATAAAGCATCTGAGAGGTACCAACAAGGGGCATTCATACCTATAAAAACACAAAACTTCACGTTTTTATAGCTTTATAGGTTATTTCAAAAATTTTGATTAGTTAATTTCCTTGGGATGAGTACAGTATCACATTTACACTTATATATAATCTTATAATCACTGCCTCTGAATTAAGTTCTTGTACCTGTTGTTCACAGGTGTGAGTTCCCTTAGTGGTACGTGCCTCATCACACTCTGATGAATTAAGAAGTAGGTAAACATTAATTGGACGCTTATGTTCCCTGACTATAATCGTGTTGATCTAATATAGAGATCGAAAAGTCATAATAGGCTTGACTGCATCGGTCTCGGCCTGTTACATCTCCATAATAGCCTATTTAACCTCAATTTATTAAGAATAAGCCTACAGTGTACCTCTTACATGATTCTAATTTTAAAGATAAGTTTTTCTTTTTATTGCAAATGCAGCTAAAAAATAAATCCAGTTTCTTTCTTTTTATTTTCCAGCCAGCTTCTCATTATGAAAACGGTTGGTATGTGCAAGGACATGGTACTAGAAAAATTATTCTTGTTCCTAATATGCACTGCCTGAAAGAGTGCCAAGCAACTGAAGTAGTGATGAACTCAACTAATGTTTGTAAGTATTAAAACAGCAGTATCATTGCTATGTATAAAAGTAGGGCATATAAATAGTTAACCAATTACAGAACAATTTTGCAACCATGTCAATATTTCTATCAACAGTGGGCGACCTCTGGTGGAGACCACAACTATTTAACCTTTCTTTTCAATTAGTTTTTCCACCTCACCCAAAGCTGTGTTAGTGATGTCGAAAGCTTTGAATGGATCAATCTTAACAGTGCATTTCCTGTTCCGTTAGTTCCGACCTTCACATAAATGAACGCAAACTCCGAGAAACTATAGATATTCACTTAAATATGTGCTGCTTTTGCACTCTTGTGTGATTTACAAACTAAAATAAGGTTTTGTGTATATGATTGAAAAGAACAAGATAATTTATTACTGATTCAAACAATTCTATTCATTGTGTTTTATTGTTTTCAGTGTTCTTCAATAACCAGTTATGGAAGCCACAGTCTGCTCCAGCTGACAGTGATAAGGATGAAATCAGTGTCGGATTCAGTGGTTCCTTTACCATGACATATCCAAAATTTGAAGATTAACGCCAACGGAAAGCTCTTAAAACTGATTCTAATTTATGTACCCAGCAAAAACTATGTTTTGGATAGGATATTTCAAAGAAACAAACTCAAAGAAATTAAATGATGAAAACTTTCCCTCCTGGAATAGTCAAAGATTTAAAAAAATTATGTTGGCCTTTATATGTTAATTGTAAAAGGGACTCATAGAATCCATTGATGTTTTGTGTGTGAAGTTACATACTGCTGCAGAAGAGTCCAGTTTTTCAAGCGGACAGACTGAAGACTTTTTTTTGTTAATATTACATCTTATTTCACTGGTTTCCCGTGTATTTACTGAATATACAAGCCTATAGGAGTACCATGTGCACTGCATGCTAGTTTGTGATATTTGATGAAATATGTAATAAAAATTATGTGATAATTGATTCAAAGCATTGTTAATGCCTAGATGATGCTTTTACTACACTAATACAACTTATTAAATGTGCCACATCATTTAAGGTAAACGTTTAAAATAAACACTTTTTTACTGCAAGTAACCCCACCCTTCAGATATAAAGTTAGGAAACCCCCTAGTGATAATAGGCTTATCACAAAATCTAGAATATCTTCTGCAACATATTTATTACAGTCAATGAGAAAAAAATAAATTAAAATAATAATTTGTTACTAATTCACGTAAGACTTACTTTAATATTTCCATAAAATATGACAGAAATAACATTACGTTAGAAAGAATTGAAACCTTATGAGTCATGCCCATTTGATAAAACATACACATACACAAAGTTACAGTTGAGCACTGCCTATACATTTTTTTATCCACATAAACTGAGTAATTATAATATTTTTTTGTTACTTATATTACTGCTTAATGAAATATCTAGAAAATTTCAATAAATAACACATATTTACATCCCACAAGCTTAGTTACTAAAATTAGGTATAGTAACGAAAAGGAAGTGCCATAGTTCTTATATATTATATAGTATCATTGTTTCAAATCCAGTTAAATGCTCAGTAAATACATTTGCAGATTAGTTAATAGAAGGTGTTCTTATCAATGTACCATTAACAGAACGTTTATCAAGTATCTTTTTGATTTTTTACTTGCTCTGCTCTGACACAGTTGAATACTAAAGAATGACCAGACATTTAAAAAAAAAAAAATTTTGTTCATACATGCTTTTAGACAAGAATAAAATATTAAGTTTAATGAGTATATATATCATCTCCTGTGTTCAGCTTGCTACAAGAAATATGGGTGGTTTCAAGACAGAAATTAGAGATCATGTAGTTTATATCTTTTTAATCAAATTAACAGAATCAGGTGTCTTTAACTTGATTTGACACAGTTCAATACTAAAGAATCACCAGGCATTCTAACTTATAAAAAGACTATTTCTGTTCATACATGCTTATAGACAGAAATAAAATATTAAGTTTGAAGAGTAAATAAATATTATACCATAGCCCTGTGTTTAGCTTACTACCAGAAATATGAGTGCTTTCAAGACAGAAATTAGAGATCAACTACTTTACATAATTTTAATCAAATTTTTTTTGTAACGTTTTCTTGAAAAAGACTGGTAATAGTGATAATATTGCCAATATACCAAGAACAGTCACCGATGTCCAAGACACTGCGTCCCCTGATGAGGTCAATTCATGGAGTGTGGTTCCTGCTTGTATTGCAACAAATGATGGAGGTGCTACACCTGTAATACAAAGTAGATAAAAATCCCGAAACTATTATACATGATTTTGAAAAAGGGCTATATTTCAGATAAAACCAATATAAAGGCTTTATAAATCTGGGGTTTGTTGTCAGAATAATCATAAATTAAGCACTTACAATTCCATAACTCTGTGAATATACACTACAAGTTACAGAATTTCAATGTTTTTGTTAATGGGCCTGTATATGGACTGTTTTATCCCTGAGACATAATTTGATGATAATTTATCTTGAGAAACACTGATATTTCTTAAGCCATTGAATACATAGCCAACTTACAAATCTCACATTCTGTCTCAATCATCCTAGTGACAGGGTTTAAAACTGTATTAACTAAATTGGTCAGATTTATTTATCAGGCAAATACTAAAATCAATTTACACAGACTTACCTAGAAATGTTCCAAAAAAGAATGGTGCTAGAGGAACTTCTATTACAGGTGAGGTAATATTAATAAACCAGTTAGGAAGAAAAGGTGTGATGCGCAAAAATATGATGTAGTTCAATAGATGTTCCCTGTGGCGATTAACCTGCAATTATCAAATATTAAATTAATGAAACATCGAACCAAATTTCTTATCATACTTTACATCTGCATGAATGGGAATTCGTTGCATCGATATGATGTCATATTAATTTAGAAGAATACTGTTTTGGGTTTAATCGTTAAAGGTAATTCATACATAACTCTGCTGGAATCATTGTAACAGTAATTTAGTGTAAACTGCACTTAATAGTGAAATTGGGGTCTAGCAAATACTAGCAAAGAATGTATTAATAAATGAGAACCTTTTGGTGTTGACGCATATTATTTGACATTTCTGAGTAAGTATTATTTGAAAATTAATAACTCCTGTGTAAGTGAAAAGAAAATCATTACATTACAGCTTTGCCAGGCAGGAATATACATGTTCACATTAAAACAAGAGTATTCTGGGGAATGCAATTTATGGCATTTATTCAAGAGGGGGCACAGAAAAAGAATTATTGAGCATACTGCATCAAATGTAGAATTGTCAGTTTTCTTGTGTCACCCTGTACTGCATAGCGATCACTTGTAATGTAACATTCTACTTACATGCACTTGCCATTCAGCTGCTTTGTTAGGTATGTATTTCTGCACCAGTTTTCTTCCCACAAGATACGAAAGACAATAACAGAAAGATGCACCAACACCTGAGCACTAAAATGGAGTACAAACAGGATTAAACTTTATTCATATTTAAATACTTCATAACCGAGTGTGTATGAAAAACACAAATCCCCTCGATAGATTATCTCAAACACAAATCCCCTCGATAGATTATCTCAAACCCAAACACTCCAAGCATGCTGCATTTTCTGACAATGAATTGCGGAAGCAAGCAGAGAACTTCATCATCATTTATTCACAAAACACAATAAGAAGGGAACATGTGGGTTCACGACTAAGAGTAGCACTTACTGACAGACATCAACATGTAAAGTTAAATGAATGAAAGAACTAATGATTCACCTTGTTTAAATTGTAGGAAAATGCAACTATTTTACATATAGCTACAAGGTAACCGGCCGACTTTTCTCAGCAACAACATTGAAAATTGCTGTGCAGTTGCAGATATTGTCAATTTTGCTAATAAACGTAAATATTATAATTATAATAACCTGGCAGTTGCAACTTGTCAATTATATTATATAAATGTTTTTGGTTCAAATTTCAACTTTGTCCATGTTTAGCAGATAAGAATAAATTTTGCTAAGAGACTGGTTGCCTGCACTTGATGGCATCATCAGTCGTGCACCCCAACATAAAATCACTAGTGAATGAATCATACAGAGATCAATGTAACTATTAAAAACTATTAATAAATTGTGTGAACATTTGGGTTTGCGACTGGTCGTGCCACCAAGTGCATGCAAACAGTTTATTAACACACTATTATAATAGTAAATACTCACCAAACAGACTAGGAACAGTGCTACTGTAAATGGAAATAGAAACCCTGAGAGTATACTGAGAAATATAGAGCCTGGGATGGCAAATGACTGGAGGCTGGTATAAGAGATAAGGAACATTTCAAACATTATCCCCCAAGAACATTCAAACAAAGAAAAAACTCAACAAAAGATTAATATCCATATAAGGGATATTACCACAGCTATTAAGTCTTACGTTTGAACCAGAAAACTAATGTTTTTCCATCATTGCTTTTCAACAGAAAATTGTTCAAAAATATCCAAGTTCCTAGTGAGAAATTCTACCAACATGACATGTCAAGGATTACTTTATGAAACTAACAATGAATATGATATAATGGCAGTTTACGACTAACATGGACATTTTCGTATCGTACTGACACATATTTTACATATTTTTCAAAAATGTTTGGGAAAATAATTTGAGATTTCATTTTTTGCATTTCTATTTGCAACACATGAAATAGAGGACCTATAACAAGGATCAAAGAAAGGATACAAAATGTACGTAAGGAAAAATCCTCCTATCACTTGAGTATAGTGATTGTCTTTATATCTTGAAAGAACACGACCAAGATTTTTAGCATCATCTATATTTCTGGGTAACTTTATATGTTGTTTCTCATCACTGTAATGAAAATAAAAAGAAATAACTTTCAACAACAAATAGGAGTATGGTATTTTAGCGAAAGCTAAGAAGAATTAGATAACAACTACTCATTGGTTTAAACATGCTGGTTTCTATTTACATATATAGAAGCCTATAATTTTTTTAGAAATAATTTTTTCGCATAGGATATTTTATACGAGGCAGAAGAACAAAACATATAAAATCTAAACTTGTTTGTATATACTCGGAAAAGTATACCCATAACCGTCTAAACATTATTTAAGCAATCAGCTACTTACGGCTGTAATTTTGGGAAATTCAAATATACAAATCCTAGGGCTACTAGCGCTCCCACAAATATTAAGCCTAGTAAGAGGAATGCCTTTCTTGTACTGCCCTTTACATAAACAGATTCTTTATTTTTAAGCTTGGTAAAATCAGTTTGGTCTTCTTCAGTGTCTGTGGATATAAATATAATTATGACATTCCCAGCATAAATCATAATAGCTTGATTAATAAATAGTGATTATCCTTATTACATCTCTAGTCAACATAAATAGATCAGCCAGGTAGAAGCACACTTTGGTGTTGTGGGCATTATTGTAAATAAATAATTATTTAAAATGTTATATTAAACTAAATAGGCAGTAATAATGTACCATATAAATAGATTTATACTGTTAGCAATGAAAACAGAATTCTTATTATTTGTTTCACAATATCTAAACATATGATAGTGAGGTAGGAAATAAAACAATTAAGGATGTTTGTCCAAATAGAACCAACAAAGACAATAGTTAAGGCTTCATATTCATTACCATACTGTAAACATTACGTGTAATTAAATTGTACACAAATAAAGCAGTTTGAAATGAACAAAATTGAATGTTGCAGGGTGAAAAAAATAGTCCAGTTCTTGTCCTTAAGTTTTCCATTGTTGATGTTGTGTTTTACTTATTATACCTTAAGACTCCTAAGTGTAGCTGAAACACGAAATCTACAGTGAAATACTTAAAAGGCAAGAATTGGACTAGTATGTTAAATTGTCTTAAACACAAAAAAATAACTCATATATCTAACTACAGAAGTCTTATATCTAAAAGTCAATAATTATCTGGAAA
Organism: Phoronis ovalis; assembly: GCA_028565635.1. Lineage (NCBI taxonomy): Eukaryota > Metazoa > Phoronida > Phoronidae > Phoronis > Phoronis ovalis. Next base: position 8,675 of record JAOXYB010067723.1, read on the forward strand.
AAAAGAAAATGCTCAGATATACAATGGGAAAAGATACAATAAAGGAAAAGTTAGTATGTGTACTTGTATAAAGATTTCAATTGTAACACCATTAAATTGTATAAGCCAAAATCAGTAGCTGTTTGTATGCGTCTAATACTAGTAATAGTGACTGAAAGAACAACCGTCAAAAGCCAAATTTGTAGATATCAAGATAGCTTGTACATAAACTAGACTCTACATGGTCCAACGAATAAAGCATAGCGCGACAACATCCATGGTGCGGTTAGTAATAGTCTGGTGCAAGCCACGTCATTGTTTCCCTCTTACATGTCCATAAGGATTTCCTTGTACGTGGTGGCGACTGAATCAAATCTTTTGTGTGCTGAATCGCATTCTCTGACCATTCAAAATACTTTTCCTTGGAAATCTTGAAGTCAGCATGTGGAATTATATATTCTTGTTTTAAGTGTGATCTAGGTGTAGCCCCTAAAGGACTCAAGGGTAGTCTACCTGTGTCTTTGGATGAGATATTTCGTCTTTTCGTAGTAGCAGAAGACGACCCGGTATTTTCCGAAGCTGCCATCGTGTGAACTATAAATTCGCCACAAGGGGGCAGATTAAACACCTTTTTTAATTCAAATTATTTATATTTTAACGAGAAAGTATACTGCAAAACCTAATCACACAAGTTAAGCTCTAATTTCTGCAAAGAAATCAAAACTTTGCTATAATTTTTAAGAAAGTTAAAAATCCCGCGAGAACTTGTAATTCCAATGGCAAGATGGTGTCTTTCGAATAGCAACCTGTCAACAACTTAGAATTAAAGGTAAATATTGAGCGTGTTATTAGCCCAATCTCAGTAAGAGCTTGTTGCTATCTCATTTATAAAAGACACTCGTTCTAAAAATGATACAATTTTGGTTCCACAATTTTTGCAATCAACGTTATACGTGCATGAATGTCCACCGTTGTATCTTTGCTTTGGCTTTGGTTTCTGGATATTTGTATTGTCAGATTGATTACTGTCATAAAAAAGGCTATCAAATTTGGAGTTAGTTTTCCAGTTTGCTTAGCGCTATATATTACTACTTTCAAAGTTACAATTATTGAATTCATGCCTGCCTGAAAAAATAGCACATAGATGTTGGAGATGCTGAATTAGTCCAGTACCACATACCAAGGCATGCATAGCACTTGCGGCGAAACCGGCCGAGCGGTTTTAGCCTGAGTGTTGGTATGGTTCATGGCAAGGCACTGGTGAGAGTCCCGGCTGTATTGTAGCTTCCCAGCCGGGAAGACTCGTCGAGAGATTGATGATTAAGAGCACTAGTAGAAGTAGAAGAACTAAACGGTTTCTAGGTCTAACGTACTCTAGTCCTAGCTTTATGACCCTACTATCTTGCCTACGGCAACGTAGGGTCATAGTTCATAAAATGCAAATAGCTGTAGAAGTTGGTG
>JAOXYB010067734.1:0-10114 GCA_028565635.1 Phoronis ovalis
GCATTCTTTGCTGGGGGTAGACATATGCCTAATAAGGGATACCTTAATATAAATGACCAATCATACAGTAGAAAGTAGAAAGTAGTTAAAGTTTATTAAGAATTATTTTTGTTTCTCAGCCCGAATCGCTAGGTTTAAATTACAATGCTATTTAAGCTTTATACGAATAGTGCATAAGCGTAATTTTAGTTACAAAATAAAAATACGTTACTCTTCGTCAACTGACACTGCATAAATCGTTGGGCAATCTAGAGTTTTCTCAGCATTTGTGGTGGCAACGGTGAATATTATAAAAAAAGCCTGTACTGAAACAAAGCAATCCTAAACCAAATGCAATGTACAATCGAAATGATTATTTTATAGTAACCGTATTGTATTTAGTATATAAAACTTGTGACATATTTTGTATTAATATGCAGAAATTGAGCGACGTAGACATTTCTTAAGCAAAAAATGGCGTTCCACCGCAACAGAAGGCCCGTCAGATGGGGGGGGGGAGTGCGTTAGGTGCGAAAAGGAATGACATACATTTATATATATTAACTAAAATGAGTATTTGCAACTTTTTTGGCATGTTACTGATTTTTTTTCTGCTCATATGTGTAATGAATAATATAAGACAGCACAATAATAACATCTTGAGCGGAGGTTGGCTAAAACAGTGAAAATAGGCAATTTATAGCAAATAAGACTGTAAATGCTTGAGAGTGCAACATTTTTGCAAACATGTCACGCATTTCCGTTAGTTTCTACATTAACGAAATAAAATCCATTTAAGAGGTCCTTTTACCATTTATTTTAATTGTATCTTATTGCAATAAAAGTATCTTGTATCAGTAATTTAGTAAACTATTTTCTGTTTTAATCTTTCCAAGTAATAACTAATTTGCGTAGAAATGAATGTATGTCTCAAATTTCCGTCAGTTTCTACATTTACAAATTAAATTCCCTATAGCAAGTATTTTATTATTTTTTCCTCAAAAAATCTCGTACTTTACAATAAAAGTATTTTGTATCAATAATTTAGCAAACATGTATTTTAAACAAATGCTTTTCCACTCTAAAATGCCTAAAGTGAATTTCATCAACTGTGTAACTTATATTTAGTCATATTTAATTACTGATAGCTGTATATACTTTGACACAATTCTTCCAAAAATTCCAATTTTGCCATATTTCTATTTCCATTACTAAAATGATTAATGTATTGATAGTACTGTTATAAGTGAAGAAATAGGAGTAGCATTGCCATAATTATTAACTACCAATACATTAATATAATTTATTAGTCCTTCTTTAGCCTGTAGACATATCAGTTAACCAAGGATATCAAATAGTTGTGTGTATCAGAATTGCTTAGAGTTACGACAGATCGTGTAAATTATTTAATAGTCAGATCGTAATCTGCTATTCATGATATAAAGTTGCATGTACCTACCATTTGAATATTACTTTGTGTTTCTCTGTTGAATTGTTAATGAAAGTTAGCTAGTTAAGAGTAAAATGTTGCATAATAACATATAGTGGTAGTGTTTATCACATAATTTGCTTAATAGATCGTGTAAATTATTTAGAATTCATATCGTAATTTGCTACTCATGATATAAAGTTGCATGTACCTACCATTTCCATTCCTTTCTTCTTTTGCAACACAGCGTTATAATTGCTTCGAAAATAATTACAACAAGAGGTATCATAAGACACCAGTAACGATCATCTTTCGTCACCAAGTACAGACGCCATGTTGCTGCTGTCCCATGAATTCCAAATATCAGACGAACAAAAATGGCGCGCAAAATCAGCAAGAGTCCCATGGGATTGCGGACAATTCGCTTCTGAAAAATCAAATGGTAGTTGACTATATATGGCTTTTTTAACAATAATTATTAATGAAGCAGAATGATTCTACTCACGGTTATTCGATTAGCCGTAAGGTGTGGTAGACAATATAATAATAATAGGCTAATTAAGACCACTAACAAGTATCGTCCATCTACGGCCATCCTACTGATCACCCCTCATGCATGTACGTCTATATTCAGTTTAAAACCACAATTAAACATTTCAGTGTTCAATGAAACTTCTAGGAGCTAGAAAATTGTAACTAGAAGCTACATATTGATTTCTGAGTACTGAGCAGGTTTTGGACAATAATTGTTAGATATGTTAGTCATACGCTACAAATTCATTCACATAGTACACAAAGAGTACATACGTAATGTAGACATTTATATATCGTCAATTGAATCGTTACAACTCCATTCGTACGAACTTGACATCTACACTAAAACGCGTGCGCTCTATAACTTCTAGGAACTACAGACTGTTTCTAGAGCCTAAAACTGGTTTTAGTGTCTAGCATATTTTAGGAGTCGTAGGAGCTATACAATCATGTATAATAGACCGTCAGTTTCGGGGCCGTCGATGTAGGTCTGAGGTCTTAGCTAATTGCCTAGCATGATTCACACAAAGGAAGCAGTTTTCGCATGCACAATTATGACTTCATGCTGGGTAACCTATAGCCCAGGGGAACTCTACAATTGCTTTTAACCCGGTATCGACGCTCAGTTCAATCTTCTAGAAGGATTTGTACCTTCTACCTGGAACCGAGAGCCGATCATAGGTAACAAGTCAATTAATAAGTCAGTATTAACAAGATTATCTAGCATGAAGTTATAATGACGCATACGGAAATCGATTTATATGAATCCTGCTAGGTCACTTAGCTCCTAACTGATCTGACCTAAATCGACTATCGATTATAGCCCCCAAAATCTTCTTGTACAAACAGTTTCTTAGATTCTAGAACAAGTATGTATCTCCTAGAAGTTGCAAATCTTACAAGTTTTAGCACGGATGAAAAGCTCGTACAAATTTATAGCACCTAACGATGTGCAGATATTATATATAGGGTGTACTAACGAATTTGTAGCGTCGTTTTATACTTTCTACGATTATTGTCCAAGCACCGCTTGGTATTTATGAAATGGAAAGCTATAACAAATATAGCCAGTTGAATGAGTACCAGATGAGATAATACTGAACGCGTACAGAAAAAACATTTCATCAAGAGTGACAAAATTGACAGAAAAAAGAAAAGAATGTGTAAAATTGTGAACTTCATATTTGGTAGACTGTGAGTCACCCTTCAGTGAAAAAGGCAGAATAAGGACAACAATGTCATACAAATATCTATGGAGAGCATAGTACATTTAAAATTGTAAACAAATCAAAGTCAAGTGGTATATGTAATGAGAAAGTAATGCATATTACAACAGACTAAACAAAGATCCAGGGTACTTGATTAGAGTGTGAAATAGCGTACACAAAAGTGTTGGAGACCTGGAGTCAAATGCCATACGATTATTTAAAACAAAGGTTGAGCTTGATACGCTAAAACCCTATACAGTGCTATGTCAGAGCATTAAGAAATGAAAGTCTTGGCAAACCGAGAAAAAAATCATGAAATTGCAAATTAACACCCCACTACTAAATAACGGGACATACGTAGGACAAACTGTTCTACCAACAACTCTATGAATTAAAAATGACCAGAGTTGCGAAGCCGATTCAAAAGCCTAAATTGAAACATAAGAAAACTGTAGTATCCTGACTACTATAAATAAATTCCCGTAACTGAAGAATAATTAAGAGACTGGCTCAAAGCAAAAACGTTATTCTATGGACACTAAAATAAAACATGAACTAAAATATAAACTCACCATAAATGAAGTACACATAATTGTTAGCTGTTGTTTGACCAGCAACAGATCAGATGGTAAAATGTGGATATTGACCTAACAGGAGATGGGAGATTGATTGTGAAGTCAAAGTTGAGTAGATAAGTGATATTGTATAAAGTTCCCGTTTCTTTAAATAGGATTGCTCCTATGATGGTGTTAGGTTGTAACAAGGTTGTTTTGATGACCTTTAAATACAATTTAGGTATATATCAAAAAGGTGAAATTTATTTTAAGCTTCTTTTCAATTAATTTTATGGAGGAAACATGATGCAAGTCGGAACAAGTGGTTCAACAGGCTTGTATTTTGATATATGACAGTTAGAATCGGGAGAGTTATATCTAGAAGTTTAATATCTCAAAATGGCGTAAAATTTTCGGAAAGAAGCTTTTTATGTATTTAGGTCATGAGGTCAAGAGGGTCATTTTAAGACCCAAAGCAATGAAGTTCTAATACTTCCTGTTTAAACATCATTTAGGGTCATGTAATCTTAATAAAAGCCAATAAAAGTAACCCTGCCTTTACAAAAAGGATATCTAGTTGCTCCTATAAGGGAGCAAGCCTATTGGTTTCGTGCGTTTTCTTTGTTCTTTTTCTTCTTCATTTTCTTCGTCCAATTTTCAGTAACCTATATCTCGAAGACGGTTACAGCTAAGAACTTGGTACTTTATGTGTGACACCCCTGAGGTAGGCTATTGGTGACCTTGAGGTCAAAAGGTCATTTGGAGGTCAAAGGTCAAATTTTGAAAATTGCTCTAAATGTTCCAAAATGATTGCATTGAGTTATAACGAAGTATTTTAGATGACATTTGAAAATATTCGGTACTAAAAGGTTTTATTTTTACTTTTTGGCATCTTTTCAATTAATTTATTGATCTTCCAATTTTCACTAAGTTATATCTCGAAGACTGTTGCAGTTAAGGACATAACATTTGAGGTTTGACATCCCCAGAGTAGGCCATTGCTGACCTTGGGGTCAAAAGGTCATTTAGCAGTCAAATTTTAAAATTGCTCGAAATGTTCCAAAAAGAAAGTATTAGGTTATAAAACGGTCATTTTATGACCTTTGAGAATATCTAGGGATTAACAGGTGAATTTTTTAAGCATTATTTAAATTAATTTTATGCAGGAAACATAAGTCGTAGTGTTTAGTCCAATAGGCTTGTAATTAGACGTACGAGTTATGACAGTCTCAGGATCCGGAGAGTTGAAATTTCTGTCAAAACGTCATTTAGAGGTCAAAAGTTCAAACTGTCTAATGGCATAAAATTTTCTTAATCAAGTCAAAAAGTCTCAAAGCAATGAATTTATATTATTTACTGAAAAACTAGCGGTCATGTATTAATGTTCATAAAAAGCAATATGAGCAACACTGCCTTTGCTAATAGGCTATCTAGTTTTTTATTCATATTCTTACAGAAAGGGCGAAAACACAAAAGAATTTCGAACTGGATTACTTTAGTAAGTAGATTACGTTTACCTTCATATCTTTCTAACATTTTTATAGTTGAAATTAATTGGGGAATCCACAACTATCCATCTACTCAACTGACGGAGTTTTTCTCCGTGAATTTCTATTATCAACTATTTTCTTTATATGTAGTAATCCACAGCGGCTCATACAATACGTTTCCAAATAAAAGCCCCGCCTTCTATTAAACGCCCACCCCTGAAGCTCGAAAATAAATGAACACCCACTCCTTTTATTAAACGCCCCAGGGCGGTAGTTAAAGAATGACACAAATAAGTGTTTTTGAATTAAATGTTAGCCTTAATTAATAATCGTCGTTGGATTTAAAAGAAAATATGTTTTTTAAAATAGTGTACCCCATTCGTTCGTGTCAAATTAAAAATCGAATGTTACTTTTAACGTTTTGGTGAAAACATTTTAAAAATATTTCTAATCAGCGTGAATGATATATATATATATATATATATATAGGGCCTAACAGGATTTCAAATTTCATAGTAATTTTGTGTTTAAAAAGTTATGAGATTTTCTGTGTGTCAGATCAAAAGCAAAGAAACGACATGTGGGTTCTCAGAGTAAAAGTTTTTATAAAAGGCAGACTGCAAAACAACCCCAAAGCGTAATACAAACCATGACAAAAAGTGGATTTCCTTTTTCCTCTTCCTTATTCAATCAGCAGTTTTCTGGTATATCATATGTAACAGGCAAACGGATTTTACACCTGCATCAAACATTGACTGCCTACAGATTGAACATAAAAATGAGATTACCCCAAGCTTACATTCGATACTATTTTGTGCACTAGATAAATGAATTTCTCATCTGGAGCTGCACTCGATATCAACAGTGAGTGACACATGCCTTGTCGGTATAAATAAGTTTAATAAACAAAAAATAAAATGAAACGTTTACATTTCCTGCATAATTAATTACGTTTTAAATTGTGATATTTACACAAGCACGTGTATTGGTCGCTAAAATCACGTGTTAACCAAAATCAAGAAGTACCATGACATGTTAGTAATCCCATTATACGGTCATTGTTATTAATAATATCTTTAACTGTGTACAGTATTCTGGCATTTTTATTAATAATATATTTAACTGTGTACAGTATTCTGGCATTGTTATTAATAATATCTTTAACTGTGTACAGTATTCTGGCATTGTTATTAATAATATATTTAACTGTGTACAGTATTCTGGCATTGTTATGAAGCGAAAAATACACGTTCACTTTATATTAATTACATTTCCCTCCGATGTACGGGAGATACACTTATTATATTATATAAAAACATATCCCACTTTCCCATGTAATTCTGAAAATCGTGTGTTATTTTTAAAGTTTTAGTTACCAAATGTTTAAATATTTTTATCGGCGAGCCATATAGTACCTAACAGGATTTCAAATTTTTGAATATCCTATTTTGAAGTTCCTGTTTTGCAAATCCTGTTATAAGTTCCCTATCGCCGACTGTAGCTCAGTTTCCCTCAACGGTTTCAGCCGTATCAAGTTCCAAGAACTCGATATTTATGCATATACATCATGAATAAGGCATGAATACTTGAAAGTGTGTGTTCACAGGCGATCATAAATATCACTATTGTTAGTCAAAGCATAAAGAGACAATTACATGTCATATTCAAATGAGCAGAGCGATCTAATTGTCTTCGTCCATTGTCGGCCAGAAGAATTATAATAGCGATATTTGTGTCTGTGAAACCAGAACTTTCCTTTAAAAAAATCATATTCCAAAATTATCAAATTTTGATTTGAATCCTGTTAGATCCTGTTTGAATCCTGTCACGCTGTCACATTTGTTCTGCTAAAATGATTTTAAAAAATTAACGATTTCCAGGGCGACATGGGAGAGTGGGATATATAGTATACTGTGCTTCGAAACCATATAAATAACTTAGTCTATTAATTAGACAACTCGAATAGCTCGACCACCTCATAATTCAATTACAAGTTAATATTTTGCAGACACGTTTACACAGCTCTGAGTTATATGTGCTCTCGTCTTCTGGGCAGTGGCGTATTTAAAATGTACTATGAAAACCACATAGCGCGAATAAATAATAACATTTTCTCCAGATTTCTTATGCAAATTTGATACATTATTATTATTATTATTATAAAACTAAGTCATTCATTTTCTTTTATTTCGACGATTTGGATCATGATTAGTTCTAGAATTCGTGACATCTGTTTTTCTGATAAAAACGGGGGAAGGTGTCATGTCCTCCGGCCTGTAGGGTTTAACTTCTAAAGTTTCGAGTCTTATGGCGTTTCTTCTGGCTTCTAACAGCTCTTTGGCTGCAATCACGTCCGCAAGATTGGAATCCAAATGTTTCGTATTTTTATCCGCCGTTCCAGCATGGTGCCCCTCTAGCGTCATTATCTGTTCCATTTTCAGCCTTTCTCTTCTATGTTTTCGGACTTCAATTTGAACACAAATTAATCTGTATATCAACAAAAGTATAACAAGAGTATTTTTGGCCGTGAAAAATAGATTTGTGTAGCTTAATACCTTAAAATGAATAATAAGAGTCAGTCTTAACCCTAGAAATGGAGCGTCCTGCATAAGAATTGAGATGATTATTCCATACACATCCGGAGAACAACATTCCCTGCCTTCATCGTCTAAAGCACTTTGTGTTGAAACTCCTGATTGGTCGCTGCGAGATTTAGTGGCTGTTAATACCATACAGAACTGCATTAAACTCCATGACCACAGGGCGAGAATAATGTATGTCAGGGTTCTATCCTTCCGCACCTGGAAATAACACACTATAATTAAAACAGTCTTCCACAATATATGTAATGCTGACATTCCCCTTTTTGTATAGATCAGGCAACTAAGAATGGCAGCAAGAACTCGCGGCTATTCAGTCAGTTATGAAAATTCAAAAGCATTGATTAAAAAGTCAAAAATAGTACAAAAATTAATGCAGATCCCAACCGGAGCTTTTTAAATCGGATTAAAACCGGATAAAAAAGAAAACACTTTTCATCTTCTCCCTTTTATATCTTTCTGGTATAGATTGTCATGTAGTATTATTGTAAATATTTTGTACTTTTTTAGGTAGGTTGCTGAACACAACTGATGTACGTACCACGTCCTCCTTGAAAGCTTCGAAAAATTCTACAATATCAGCAGCAGTGCCAATGTAAACCAGTAGTAATTGAGATAACTGATCACGTGTCAGTTTCCCTTTTGGTAATAGCCATCTTCCAACAATGAGAACCAACAGCAGACCTTGTTCTATAACTAATATCCATTGTTGAGAAGACAAAGATATGGGGATGTAAAGTTCCTACAAAAAATTTAGGGAACATTAATAGTCCTCTATTGGTAATACTATTATGCTTCGAGGGTAATAATGATGGCACTGATTTTCTATCCATTGTACATGAAGATAGCCGACTGATCAAAAATACCTAACATCGTGTCATTTTTTAAATTTCTGCTAAAGTGTTTGAACAGTTTCATTCTTACTAAAAAAATACGGTGACACTGTCTAGTCTGCAATCTATAGCTATACTCATTTCATCAGTCCATGGGCTTAATAATTTATATTATTGCGTTACTCGATCGTGTCATCAATCGCACTGCCAAAATTTCATAGCCATTTTGACCTCTTCATAAAATCGGCGGTTCTGATTGTAAACACTATGAACTTAAACATAGAAATTATAGTAGCTTTCATTTTATTTATCTCTATTATGTAAAATATCTTTTATGCAATATTTTATTTAGCTGCAAAAGCACGAAATGTTTGAAAGCTACGCATTGTATATAACTTGAGAAATTTGATGATATCTCTCGATAAATGTCTGCCCCTGAACACAGCTGTGCTAGGTGGCGCTTCAATGCTATAGGGATGTTGCTGGTGGTGAGTCTTGGAAGTAAAATTTATAAATTTTTTTTGAAATTAAAAAGATTAGAAAGTCGGTCTTAAATATTTCCTGAAAATTGCGTGTTGTTTTGTCAATACCTCATTAAGTTATACGATATTATGTAAGCAAAAACGGAGGCTTGGAGGTTCCTTGCCCGGCCTGGTCCTGTAGGAAAATGGGATTTTTACCCTGGGCGGTACGCTCCTATCAACTTTTTTGTCAAGTACTCCCCGGGGTGGATAATTCGTAGATATGTGGTTAAGCATTAAACCTTTTAAAAATTATGTTCAGTTTTAAATATTTAAGCATTACATTTACACAGGGTGAAAAATGCAATTTCATTTAGACTGTTCATTCGGAAGAGGAACGCCGTGTTTCCATCGCGTATCAGCAGGTTTCATTTTGTTCCATCACTAAATGTTCCTTTTAATATACGAGAAGGAACATCAGTACATCTTTGTTTCATTTTGTATATTTTGAAATTATACAGGAAGATACGCCTATACAAAGAAATGCTTAATTAAGAGTATGATAAGCTGTTTATTCCTTGCGTATGGAGATCGTTGTCAAGGCGATTTAACTGACATTTCATTTGAACTCAAAGCTGATAGTCACAAGTCCTTTTTTAAGATACTGCGGCTTATTTGATTATTTTCAAAGTTGATCGCCTTAAACTTGACTGAACTAAGCTACGAAACTATGATATACCAAGAACCTTTAAATCAAGGTGAGTAACTTATCTGTGTACACAATGATAGTATGAATAATAGAAATAGTATGATTCTAGTACATTAATTGTTTTCTAGGATAGAAGTTTTATTACATGTATCCTAGCTATAATTAGGTTGCACAACAAGTGCAACCTATTGAGATTGTATCTTTTTTTCTTTTTTTTTTTCTTTTTTTTTTCTTTTTTTCTTTTTTCTTCCAATTTTCAAACGTCTATAACTTGGAGACGCTTTGAGCTATGGGTGTCAAACTTAAGGTGCGGACTT
>JAOXYB010067756.1:0-10112 GCA_028565635.1 Phoronis ovalis
TATAAACAATATTGAAAATTATCACGTGAAAGACGATACCAATGCTGTATATCCTATAGATAGGATAAAACAGCAATAATATGTGAACTACCAAAGTCTCATTTCAACACCACCATATCCCCATATTTTATATGTTATAAATAAATGCTAAAGTCTACCACACCAGTAGCATATATATTCTGCATGATTCAGCGCACGGTGTTGTCTGACAATACTGTTGTTTTTGCTGAAAATGTCCCCTCTCTCTTACAGGGACAATGTCTCATGCTTGTGAAGGAAGGTGAACTGGGTCATTGATTTACCAGTAATAGGAAACTCCATGATTGTTTTTAACTTTTACATATAATTATGTTTTAAATAACTATGCACTTTAAATTAGTTTGCGCCATTTATTTTTCACAAATCGACACAAACTGATTTACTGGTTTTACCGAACGACAATGTGATTGCATCATTTTAACATTTGAGAAAAACTGGCAAATGATAAACATACGAGGTTACTAAAAAATCTTGTTTAATTTGAATAAACATCTTCCTTGTAATGTTTTTGGTGTAGTAGATAATTATCTGTTGTGTTCTCATACAATATATATAGATACAGACTGTTAATTGGCTATTATGTACCGCACATGTAGTCATATGTCATCTGATCATTTGATGTGCAGTCATTGCAAAATTATCAAACATTCCGTTCAACATATGACCCACTTTTTGAAGGTTGTTTTTACAATGTTGTCTAGGTGATAACACTAGTTTACGTAGATCTTTATATATGCCAGGTACTTAATGAAGGTGCAGGTTCACCACGTTTCATCATATGGATGCATAGGGGCACTGTGAAATGATTTTATGACATTTTGGTATAAATAAAAACTAGGTTAAATATTTTTTATTTTAACGTGTGTTTGTTAAGCATTTTATCACCTTTAGCATGACACTTGCTGTTTTTAGTTAATTGATCACGCCACTCACAGGTGAACACTTACAAGTTAGCACATGATTGTCAAGTTTGCATATGTCATGAAAGAAATTTTGACCTGCCTTATCTAGCTTGGCTATCTGGCTTTGAATCCTCTACTGTATGCCTCATGCTTACTTTCTACACACATACAATGTGGGCTTCTCCAATGCCTAATGAATGTTCAGAAATTGCAAAAATTATCAAAATTTTTGATTATCATTTGACTCACTTTTTAAGGTCATTTAGAAATGCCACCTAGCCTATTATGCCAACCCACCGATGGCACGGGGGCTCAGGTGTTGGTCTGCAAATCGAAAGGTTGCAGGTTCGTATCCTGCATGGGTTATTAGTGATTACTTCCCTATGCAAGACACTGTATCCCTCATTTGCTTTTCTCTACCCAGAAGTAACAATAGGTACCAGGTTTATACATGACGCAGTACCTGGGATGGACTAGCATCCCATCCAGGGATAGTATACTCTGAGCCACTTTTAAAAACGCTACTGAAACTGGTATAAATCCCGGGCTGATGGGCCAAATATGGTCCAGGACAACTTTATCTATGGCATGCAGCCAAATTCAAATTGGCCAGGTAATGCTTCGTCATTATAATTACAGATGTACATACAATGAGGGTAATTCAGAAGTAATTAATTATATTGCGATAAAAAAAAGTTTTGGATTGATGTTTGACCAACTTTTCAAAATCATTTCATAATACCATCTTGCCTAAACTATGTTGAACTTCTTAATGTCAGCTTTGAACTGCCCAGACAACTCTTAATCTTCCTGGCCCTACATGTACCATGAACAATGGTTCAAATGTGTATTGCTAATTAAAAATGAAAAAAAAAATTTCAAAAAAGTTTCGAATTGATGTGTAACGAATTTTTCAAGGTCATTTCAAAATATCATCTACCCTACTATGCCCTCTCACCTATAGATTCATATTATCCACCTTGGAATCATCAAGGTAACACGTCAGCTTTCTTCTTTTAGACATACCATAAAGGGTGGTAAAGATGTTACATACAAAGACAATGACGACGACATCCAAGAAGCAGAGGATACATCTATATGCCCATTTGTTTGGTGTGATGGGCATAAAAAGACACAATCATTCAAAACTTCTGAAATTTGAAATCCAATTGGGAATTAAACCACTGATTCCGGTTCCAAATGTGATGTTTTTTTCCACTATAGTGCTAACAATGCAATAACAAATGATTTTTAGGGGATACAGGATAGGTTTTACTTACAGAATCCAGATGAGTCCATTTTGATATCCACAGACTGTACATTTGTTACTCTTATATTTTGTTGTTGCTGTAACCATGCTTGGGCTTTTAGTACAACAGATGTAAACGTTGAAAATGTTGGCAATGATGTAAAAAATATTTTTCTTGTGCCTGTTTGGTCAGGGAGAAAATCAGCAAATCCTGTAAAATGTTCATACAGCATTTTTTCATTGGTTTGCAGTCAAACCTTAATACATGTATAATATATGCGACACAGAAAAAATGAAGTTTGGAAATCATACATGTATGATCTTTTTTCATCTCTATCCATTATGTACATGATTTTAAGTTAGAACAAAAATTATAGTAAGTTACAGTTGTAGTAGTAGTGGTGGAGATATTATACTGCACCAAAAAACAGCAACATAATAATTTCCATTAACAGGTTTCACTTTACCATTTCAAGCTATTGCAGCACATATCCAGAATTTTACAAAGGTAAACTTTTTTTATATATTTTTATTCATTAGATGAAATAATTTCGTATATTAAGATTCTTAATCACATGCCTCTTGAGACAGAAATTGTTGGATATCAGTGTATGCTTACATTGCCCAGTGTGTTGTATTTCATTATATTCAGCTAAATAAATAGTTCATTAATACCTATTTCTTCATAAGCTGGAGGCCCAACAATATAAAACACTCTGATGACGAACAGGAACAAAGTAGAGGCTTTGCCAGCTTCCCACCATGAGCTACTATCAGGATCTATGCAGCCAGATTTCCAAGATCCTCGATATTTCATCTCTTGAGTTTCCACTGTTATAATTTGACCTACAAAGTTTATTATTTTATAAATGATAACTTTTATCATCAATTTTCTATATGCTGTATAGTTTGATCTTTTTAATAATTTGATTTTATAAATTTATTTTATTAATAATATATCCCATTCCAGTGTCAGACTGAAATTCAAATGCAATTTTTAACTTTTGACTTTGCATGCTTATTGTCGGTATGTAATGGGAAATTATAATTTGCAAATCAAGAACTTTCCTGTAAAATGGCACATCATACCATGAAACATCAAGCTATATATTTATAATATATCACACTGGAAACTCTCAGATAGATTATAAAGCCATTTAGTATTTGCCTATATACAGTATAATAGAATATATAGTTGTGGAGTGCTGTCCTGCAATCAGGTGTTTGTGAAAAGAACTGACTTCCGTCACAGATTCAAACAAATAAATGCAAAAGCAATGGATTTAAAATATAACAAAATGATATACATTATGCCTAATCTGTCATGATTCTAAGTATGAATGTTGTCTGTCACAAATTATTTATAAACACAAAACTTTGAAACTAGAAGCTGATCATGATACAGACATTTTTATACAATTGCTACAACATATTATTTATTTAATTGTTTCAAACAAAGATAGCAATATTACATATTATTACACTAATTTCATTTCAGAATACAAAGCAGTAACTTTATTTTATGGCACCCATATAGTTCGTTCCAAATACTTAAATGCAGGTCTCGCAGTTTCTGTAAAGTCAAGTTTTTCAGAGTAATTTACATATATATGCAACCAGAACAAATCCGCATATACATTTAATCCTGTATATATTTTGACCTGTCCTGTTATAACTCTGTACCGAATATGAAGTTTATCTAATAAAAACTGAAGCTGTTATTGCGAGGCAACGGGAAGTGTTACATACGACAACGATGCACAGCATATGACTATGTATGCAGTGCAATGTGCATAAACTCACCTGGAATTGGCTGATTACGCAACATTTGATTTAATCCCTGTAAAGTATTGTTTAGAGTTTCAAACTTGGGAAAAGAAAGAAAGCCACCAGTTTCTAAACATGCAGGCACAACATTCATATAGCCCAACTGCTGCGGAGGAAGACTTGGGTCCCTTGATGACACCCATAACCTAAATAGAAAGTAATGTATTTCAGTTAGAACTTGATGTCTGACAAAAACAAGGGAATGACAATTACGACAAAAAAAAATGATGCATAGTTGTTAAATGCTACTGAATAACAGTTATTTTTTTTCTTTTAAAACAATCAGCCAATCACTAATTAATTAATGTTTGGGGAGAACAGCTTAACGTATAAAAAAGTTCTTTAAAAAAAAATACGAAAATACTAAAATTTGAACCAGCCGCACTGTTTAACAAGGCTTTCGGTCTCGCCTTATTAAAATTTCGTCCAAATAGAAGCTCTGACATCAGCTTTAATTAGTAGCTCTCTCTCTAAACTTTAAACGGAATTTCTTACAAATCAAACTACTCCTATAATTTTTAAGCAAGACAGAAGTTTTGGGCTCAAAATGTTTATCACATACGTACGGAAAAAATGGCATGAGCGGATTTTTAACAAAACGTTTAGTTTTGTCTAGAAATACCAAGACAGAGCTCGGCAAACTTTGGGCAATTTCCTAAGTAGAACTTGGCAATTTCCTGGCAAAATTAATGTGTCCAACAGTTTGACCTATCAAAATGTGCATCTCCAAAATATGCATCGACAACTGTGGCTCAAGTTTTGAGACAGGACAGAAAATTCTGGTTGTGTTAGATGATCAAATATACTTTTATTGCAATATTATTTTAAATCATTTGGCACTGAGGTCATCAGTACGGATTAATCATCATGAAGTGGTCTGTGACAGTTTGTTATTGTTTAAGCAACCATAGTGCCCCTGGCATCTTCAGTCGATGATACTCAGATCAAAGAGTCGACGTCCCGATTGAAGAAACTAAGTGATATCACATATAATGCACTGTGACCACAGAATTAAAGAAATAGTGGTATGCTGGCCTACAAATGGATCATCTCAGTGTATTTGAATGGGATCTTTTTAAAATTTAATGTGTCCCACAGTTTCAATCATACAGACAAGTTTAACCTATCAAAACTTTTGTCTTGACAACACGCATCAATCACATCAGAGGCTCGATTTTTTAAAAATTGCCTTTTCAGAACACAAAAGGGCTCCTAAATTGTTAAAAAGTTTTTGGGATAAGAGATTCATTGGTATTTGTGATGATTTTTAAAAGTTGCATGGCCTGAATACCTGTGGTATGAGCATTTGTATTTTGATGAGATCACTTTTTTGTTACAGTATCTCTGTATATAATAATCATTCATTAATTAAATACTTAATTACTCCCAGAAGTATAGCATTAGCCTGTTGGCCAGCTGACCAGCAAACTAAACATCTGAAATTCTGAAAACTAAATGTCATGTGATCACATACATACATACCAGTATACCCATTCACAGTGCGGATGGGAATAAAAATATTTGAAAAAACTATAAAATTTTAAGTACCGTAATCCTCTCACAAATATGTTGCTTGAACCATATTCTAAATACGACATAGATTCGTAATCTATTTGTTTAGTACTATATTGCTTCTGTCGCTCAACACTTTCACATGTTTTCACTTCTAACCCTGCATTCTGACTCAGGTAAGCATTTGCTCTTGACACAAGTACACTGAAATGCATTTATGAGAAAATGAAAAATTACACAGAACCAGTGCACGCATGATAAGATATTGCAGTAATCAGTAAGTAAACAGTAATTTTACAATGTAAACACAATTTATTGTGACTTGCCATTTTCATCTTACATGCCTTTCATCTCACAGCTTAAACTTTCTTTTTTTCAGATTATTGCTATAGGCTGCTACCATATTATGTGCAACCCCCACTTCTAAACATTATACACTTGCACTACCTAGTTTATTGAGGAAAAAAAATGGTACACTCGCACTACCATTTCTGCTTAATTTGGCATCAGTTACACTACGTATCAAAATTTTATTGCCAATGCCAACCTCTACATGAATGGTACTTATCTTAAATATACCCTGTGGTAAAAAGAAAGAACATGAGGACATTAGTTATGCAGCAAACTGCAGCGGGCACATTCAAATTTTAGAACGCGAATGCTTTGTAATGATATGATAATGATGCAAATTAAATTTTCACAAAGATTCACGCTGTGGCTCAAGCTAATAGACTCTTCTCGTGCATGGCTGTTCCAGTCTCCCCCCCTAATACTATATGTGCAAACCAAGCATACATTCAATAGGAATTATAACAAACTTATCAAAATTAAAAATAATGTTTAGGTTTAGAATTTTTTCCAGTTGATATGATAATATAATATTCTTTTTCTAAAATGTTGTTTCCTGATTTTTTAAAGCCAGATAAACCTTTATTTATAGTATAACTGATTGATAGTTTGCACCTGTATAAAAACAGGAAGTAGAGGGTAAATCAACTAATGGAATAGCTGTGAGAAGACTCTATGAGGTAATGCCGTTGCTGCATAACTAATATCCTCATTAAAAAATGTGACCTGACAAACAAAATACCATTATACCACAAGGTCACATTTCTTTGCAAACGATAGTAATGTACCTGTATTCCAGTCAGCAGGAATTTCGCAATTTTCGTAAATGTTTTTTGAAAACAGTTACGTAATATTTTAAAATACTGTAGCTCAACTAATGAGGTTATTTTACTCTGCTCCACCTTATTTCAATATTTCATTGGGGATTCCATCTACACCCAGGGCTCATCCATTTTTAGGGAGTTTAGTGCATTAATTCTCTATTTTTCCTTTTTCAAACATCAAATCTGTGAAATACAGTTTCGGTCCAGATCAGAAGCTTGGACATAGTTATGCACCAGATGGTCAACTTGATTGTCAAAATTGTTATGGAAAGATTTGATTGCTATATATATCGTTACTCACAGAGAAATTCACAGCTAGTAACACAGTAATTAGTTCAATGTTCATTTTCCCCCCAGGCTCTCCTAGTATTCCTTAAATTGGGTTTTAATTTATGACCTTCTAAAATTCAATTAAGGGCCATTTTTTTAGAAGCTCATCATTTCAGAACTAAAAAGAATTTCAAAAATCTGAGAAATGGTTCCTAGGGAAAAGTGAACTTTGGCCAAATTTTATCTTAATATCTGTAGGGGTTTTGGACTTTTTATTGCTTTTTAGAAGAAAGCACATTTCACCTGATTCAGAAGTAGTTATTTGTTGCGCAATCTTAATCAAAGTTGCGAAATGCCATATGATGAGTCATTGAGTCGAGTAGTCTACACAGATCCATTTCTTGTTGTTTTTTGTTTGAACGTATTATTTTATGCCAAATTGAGTCTTACATTTTGTTTCCCTACATGCAACAATTAACTCAAATTATTAACTGGCATGGAACAAAAAAATACTACAATATATTACAAGTATTAGGCTAGGCTATAAAAACATTAAAGCATTGGTTGTTTCCTTTTGTGAAAATCTTTGTCTCTACCATCCCAGATACAATAAAATAAAGATATTTGGAATTTTAATTAGAAAACATATTACTGGTGAAAAGGGTACATGCATTTAATATCTGAACCCATATAGAACCAAGGCCTTGTCACGGTTCCATGGTTGAAAAAAGTTTTTTAAAAAATCCCTACCTACCTAGTCCTGGTTCATGAAGTTCTGCACTAGCTCTTGATAATCTGAATTTTGAGCTGTGCGAACAGTCATGGAAACTTACATAGCCAGTTACAGTGAAAGTGCCCAAACTTGGAAATCTATGTAATTCGTACCGAATGAGTTCATATATCAGTGTCCAGATACTCTCTGATTATCCCACAATTTCAACTACCACAGTGACTATATATACTTCTATGGCTATTTGCAACTCCTGCACTGGCACCCAGAGGGATGGGGTACTTGCCAAAAAACTGGGTTGGTGTGTGAGGCCCAGAGTAAAACAAGCTTACTTTATGGTAAAAACTGAATTCAGGAGTTTCAAATGGTGAAGGGAGTAGTTGAAGTTGAAGTTGGATAATCAGAGATTATCTGGACAGTGATGTATGAACTAATTCCGTAGGAATTACATAGATTTCTTTGGGCACTATCACTGTATGATTGGCTATGTAAGTTTCCATGACTGTTCGCACAGCTCACAAGTCAGATTATTAAGAGCTATAGTGCAGAACGTCATAAACCAGGACTATATACTAGTTACCTACCCTACCTAATATTTTTCAGCCTGTTCCCCCTAAATTGCTAAAACACATTTTTAGGCCTTAAATATCAATCTGAAATGGTGCTGAGATCATGGCTTTATTTTCTAAAAAACAAAAGTTTATGTACTCACTCGAATCTTTCATACGTTGGCATTCTCATCATACTACCCGGATCCACACATTGGGGCCAGAAATCAACATACGACAATTTCAAGCTCCCTCCGCCCATCTGCTGCTGCACAGATGAAAACCCGATCCCAGCACTTGTGTTGCTCTCACCCCGGGTCCCATCATATTTCTCTTGCATCGAAATGAATATATAGACTGAAACAGTTAAGCTGAACGAAGAAAATTAAATCTATTTTCTGGGATGTATCTCGTCCTTTTCTCAGAGTTCTTTTGGATACGGAGATAGGGATAGGCTACTTAATTGTGTAAGAGGTTATCGTGGCACTGCACAAGTATCCTTGAGCTGTGCTGGTCATGGATAGTAATTATAGTTCCTTAATTTGTTTTACAGCGTATAGAGATGTGTGCGCGGCTAGACAGAAATCAGTTGCGATATAGTTATAATATGTACGCTATTTTTCAACTGGAATGATATCTGTTGCCTGTGAAATTAAAAAAATATCCTGTAGCACCCACGACCTTGTATCAGTTCGCACTCAAGAGGTGGTTTCGATTCGAGAAATCTTCAAGGTGTTCATTTTTTGGCAAATGCCTCGAAATAATCTGCACGATTATGCGAGGGAGTAAATGGATCGGTTTTCCTGAGATGTATATTATTAAAGTGGGTCGAGAGAGAAATTGACGATCAGCGTAAAGGATTTTTTAACAAAAAACTGTTGTGTGCGCTATTCCAGGCGCACGGACATAAGTTGACCTTAAGTATTGTCTTCCACCAGATGGCACTCGTTCCTCCTACCGTGGTGCTGGAAACGTCATGATTGTGGAAGCGCTACCTGGTGGGAGACATTGCCGACTAGTTCCGTTAGTTCAGGTTGCAGACAGTAAATAACGTATTGTGTCAAAGTGATAGTTTTATTTTTTCTGTTGCAAGGAATGTAATTGTTAACATATTTATATTATAGAACCTTTACTTAGAACTAAATTAGCTCAATGAAATGAAGTAAACAGAAGAAGAAAACTTAATATAATCGAACTTATTTGACTTGCTGCAAGATGGAACCATGAGAGTGTTGCAGGTTTCCAGGAGGCTTGTATACTTCAAACTTCTGCAACCATCGCATGCCAATCTGTACCGTTCACGGCGTTCAGTTTGTAATGTTGGAATGTCTAAAGTATACGTGAGATGTGTAGAAGATGATCATAGGATGCAGATAAGTTTTACATATGATTATGGGTAAGGTTTATATCTGACGAGTTACAAGACAATTTAATAGTTAATAATATGGCCGTAATAATATACTATTTATTAGCAGTGTTCTCCACGACCACTTTTTGTGCGGCGTGCGCGCACTCAAGCTTGGCGCCGCACACTTTCTGTCAGCGCAGCCCTGTTTTTTTTTTAGTATTACTCGTAACCCAGTGGGCACAAAGACGTTGGATCAACGTTGTATTATACCTTGATTTTGAAAGTTGAAATAACGTTGTTTCACCATTGAAACAACGTAGATATTCGGTTGAAAATTGGTTGAAATAATGTTTTTTCACCATAGAAACAACGTAGATATTAGGTTGAACTTGAAGATTGGTCAAATAAGGTTGATTGATATGGACGGATTTTGTTCCTTCTGAACTATAGTGTTATCACTTATAACAATACACAATAAATTTACCTTTATAATTTATCTATTGTCAACAAATATA
>JAOXYB010067767.1:0-10110 GCA_028565635.1 Phoronis ovalis
CATGTAATAGTTTTGAAGATATTTGGTGGAAAGAGTGACAGACAGACGGACACTCGAGATTTAGTAGTATAGATGTGCTTAGTGCAGAGAAAATGCTCAGGTTAGAGGATTAAATCAACAAAAAAAATTCCCTAAAAACTGGTGACTTAGTCTGTGGCTGAAATAGGGTTATAGGCACTAAATCTAAGGCAAAAGGAAGACATTTTGATTTTTAATAAATTATTTATAATAATCCCTTGTGAAAAGAAATATTTTTTCAGTTGAAAAGGAAATGTTTGGGTCATACTTTTGGTAAATAAATGCTTGAATGTACTTTTAAGTTTAAGCTGCTTTTTCATTATTGGAAATTAACTTTTCATGCCTTGAGGGTAATTGATTTGTGGAAAGTAATCTATACTTTAAGGTAACAGTAGCCATCATAAAAAGTACAGTTTGTTAGCCTTATGAGTATTTTAAGGTAGCAAATATTGTTCGGCACAATTTATTCATTAAATGAAAGGATAGACAGACAAAAGCATACATATTTTGAAAGTATACAACTTGTTAAATCTATAATTTATTTTACTCTGAGTAAATCATGTAACCTGTACGGATACCATTTTGGGTTAAAACAATAAGTTTTTGAAATGCAAAATTCAAAAAATATAAGTCAAAAACACTAAAGCTATACAGTTGAAACTTTGCACAAATAATCTTTACATATATAGCTACAAAATGCTTCTCAGATTTTTGATAATTTGCTTTGTTTAAAAGATATGAATTATCAAAGTTTATACATGAGAAAAAAATCAACAAAATTGAGGTGATGAACTTTGAAAATTCATATATTTTTAACCAAGTAAAATCTTAAAAATCTGACAACTTAACAAGTATTTGTACATCGAATTTTCAACTATGTATTAGGGGTTGTAGAATTGTATTCTTTTGCATTTTACGTTTCAAAAATTTAATGTTTTAACTCAAAATGGTAACCGAATAGGTCACATGACCTACTCAGAAAAAAATAAATTACAGATTTAGAAAGTTTGAATTGTATACTTTCACAATATATATTCACTTTTATTTGTCTATCTTTACATGTAAATAGCTAAACTTTAACTTAAGTATAAAGCACAATATTCGCTACCTTAAATAAGATGAAATTCTTTTTCATTTAATCAAAACCCATACCACAGGTTTAATTGAACATTTCTATCATCAGGGAAACCTCAAGGACAAAAATTAATAGGATATAATATATAGATAACTTACAGTGTGGATGCAGTTTGTCGGCATCTCCTAAAGACTATTTTTAAAAAAATATAATTTAGTTTCATTTCTAAACATGCTTATCATGATTATCATTACAATAATTGAAGATTTTTTTTATAATGCCTAGAGGCATTAGGCACCAGTTAGTGGAATCAAATGTACTTTGTTCAGTTAGAAGGTGAAATGTCACTTTCACAGTTATAGTCACGCAAGTCAGTGTATTTATAGTAATTCACAGTGGCATTATGTTGAAATGTATGATGCATAAAGTTCACACTGACAGTCTCTAGCAGTAATCGCCCTAGAGATTAATTATTTCTTTGATTATTATAACTTAATGCAAATGACGTCATACAACTGCTAACTAGTCCCATACCTATTTAATCCAAAAACTGGCAGGTCTTCTTGGTGCATTACAGATGACAATGCAGAATTTTCTTGCATTATAAGAGCAATTATACAAAAGGCTCATTTTCCTGTACATTTTTTTAATTGAAACATTTTTTTTAAATATACCATTGTGCCTAGTTTATTTGTAACACTGGTACTAATGCCTCACTCACAGGGAAAGGGATTTGCCAATTATTTTTACAAATATAAAAATATCTTTCAAAAAAGATACTAATATGCATGCCAAATCCCATTCATATTTTGATTGCAATGAATTAAAATTATGACTATATAAGGCCCTAAAGTTGCTCAGGAAAGTGATATAAATATACACAGGCTTGCTGCTATGCACAAGCTCTCTATTTATGTAACTCATTCAAGCAAATGTACTTAGATTTATGACGAGTGTAATTATTCTTTAGGGAATTAATAACTTTTTGGATCATTAAATGTTAATTAAATAACAACACTCACCTGGTTAGCTGTAAATGACTTCAAAGTTAACACTTTTTATTGTAATTCCAGGAATGATCTTTCTATTTACGTATGTTTCAGTGCCCTGTACAATAGAAAAAATCAAAGGAGTGGACTTTTATGATATTTTTTGCAGGATACGTTATTAGTTTGTGACGCGTTGTTTTTGCTAATCACTCGTTATCATATGTTTCAAAGACATTCCTGAAGCTTCTGTAAATTTTCTAAAATTTCAAGTGATATAAGGAAAACTGTAAAAAAATGCCATATTTACAATTCAGCTAATCATAAACAGGTACATTGTATATTAGGGTGTGTTATGATAAGTACAAATATACATAAAATATAGTTTATGATAGCAAAATGAACTGCGTGTAAGCACTACTGTTGATCTCATAATGTATAAATAATCGAAATTCCGCAATAACTTTGGGAAAAACATAATTTCCTTCAAGACACCTGAATAAAAGTGAAAATGGCAACACTACCTAATGTAGAGGGTGGTATTTTGAATTTTTCAAATGCTGATTTTTTTATGGAAAATGCTTTAAAAACTTGGACGTAAAATCAACATAGAAAACAAGTATGTCGCCAGATGTAGCTGCACTCGCTTTAAATGGGAAATCAACACTAAAAGAAAACGGTGATAATTTGCATATCAATTGAGAAGTACACCATCCGTGTGAAGAATCTTTTGTCTAGCACTTGCGTAACATGAACTTTACTAAGGGACACTCCCAAAAAGTAGAGAGAAGCATGCCACTTTAAAGCAAACTATCCGATTATACCAAACAAGTTATAAATAATCTTTTGAAACTTCATGAGGAGGAAAACAATAGTCACAAACATATTTACACTTTGTAAACGTTAGGAAAAAGAAAGTGTCATGTGAAATGTTTTGGCAATGTTTTACATGTCACATGGAAAAACTGTGATAATCATCACACAGTGATTCTGCATATTTCGTATGTTTTGGCATTGTCCCTTGTGCATAAAGCTCTTCTAACTACCCTCCTTATGATTTTGGGCGACATCTGGCAAGATACTTGTTTTCTATGTTGATTTTATGTCCAAGTTTTTAAAGCATTTTCCATAAAAAAATCAGCATTTGAAAAATTCAAAATACCACGTTCTACATTAGGTGGTGTCACTGTTTTCACCTTTATTCAGGTGCTTTGAAAGAAATTATGGTTTTCCCAAAGTTATTGCGAAATTTCGATTATTTATACATTATGAGATCAACAGTAGGTATGTAACTCATGTTAGTGCTTTCTAATAGCAGGAAGGGGATGTTGTCCAGGTAAGCTCAACTCAATGATAAGATGTTAAAAAAAATCAACACTCAGTAGAAATGTCTATTGTGCTTACTAAACTTGTTTATGTTAATAACCCCTTTGAATTACTCTTATAAAATCACAAAAAAAGAAAAAATATTTAAAAATTAAAAAAAAAATGTTTTTATTTATTACACAAAACTGAAAATAATGTTACTAATACAGCAGTTGGTTGAATTTTCAGACAAATTTTTTTTTGCTTAGGTATTGCATAGATAAATTTCACACTCACACTTTAGTTTATGTTTTATACTGAGTAATATGGGAGTGGCTGTGACATTATTGCCGTATTGATCACTGATTAGGTCATTGCCTCGAGCATGTGAATGTATGTAGCTCTACAATCGAATCATTAAGGAGTATCTCGTCACCATATAAATATATGACATCAATTTTCCACAATTGTCCGTTTGGTTTTCTAGGTTGTCTTAGCAAGTGTGCCAGATCTGCAATGTGGTTACTCTAGAGATTTGTTTACAAGATGGTGCACCGACTCAAAAAACAGTATTATCCTAACAAGCAGAACATCCCCTGGCACTCTAACAAGGTGGCTTATAGACAACCCTCAACAGAAGAATGTTACTCTTAAGGTACATTAATGAAGCACTGTCTAAAAGCCAACAATGATAATCAGACCCTTTCTAATTGCAGTTTCCCATGGTTGCCACTAGGGGATATGTGGTCAACATTACCATTCAATGATTGTAACAGTTTATTTTATGCATAAATAAGCAACTTGACAACTAATTCTTCTTTAACCCCATAAATTCAGAAAATATAACTGACATGATAAAAACAAAATTGATTTTTTAACAAAAATTGATATTTTTCCAATGCATTGAATGCTATGCTAATTCTCAAATCTCACGTATTTGTGCAGTAACCTCTAGTTGAAATGCTTATTAGAAAAGGTCCTTATAACACTGAAGTTAGTTTTTTCATTTATCTTAAATTGATGTCTTTACAGTTATGGTGGAGGGTCGTTATATATCGTCTTAAAATTATTTGTATAAAAAATATGTTGTCCAAAATGTTAAGACACTTTTTCATATAATTTCAAAATGTTGACAGGGTTTTAAAAATAAGTTCTGTTTAAAAAAAAAGCTGCAATATTGTGAATTTTGTATGTCAACTAAGGAGCAAAAAGCTAAAACTTTTGATCAAGCATTCCACATCTTTATGACATTTGTACGAGAAAGAAATTCTTTTCAAAATGTATTTATACCTCTGAAATGCTGAGAAATGATTTGTGGGGTAAACTTGAAATGACAAGTTTCTATTATTTACAGGTGAGAAAAAGAGTGAGATTAGAAGGTGAAGAGCTAGAAGACTACAAAGCAGAAAAGGAAAGAGAGGCCAAAAATGCTAAACAGAAAGCTGAAGAAGCAAAAAAGTTAGTTTTGAAATTAATTAATCTTCTCTTACTTAATATCTTAGGTGAGATGCATTTCTACTAAAAGATGTACCCTTGGACTAACTTCTTTGACCAAGTTATTCATATTGCACGTTTGTTTTGTAGGATTAAGGAAGAATTTGAGTCAAGTGATGAAAGCGAGGAAGAAATGGAAATTGATATTGCCCCCTTTTCCCAATCAGTCAAAACAAAGCATGATTTGATGTCTATGACAGAGGTAAATAACTGTGCACTCTTGTTTTACTTTATTTTTAATAAATAATGAGTAACATTCCTAACAACCTGTGATATGAGGAAATGAATCCTGAAGTGGATGTCATCAGTTTATTGCAGAATGAAGTGTTTTGAAAGAACATTTATGCTTTCTTGATGTATATTGTGACATCAACAGCACTATTACTTCTTCAGCTGTTTGCAGATCACTTCAGTTGCTTATAAGAGTTTGAAATTGAGAGGATGTAATATGTAATTAATAAACAGTTATGGTTAAACTTTAAAATTTCTGTTTGTCAAAAAATTGTTATCTTTTATAAGAGGCCTTACAAAATTGTATGCTTGAATTTGTTTTAAATTATTATAGAAGTCAATGAGAGAGGTAACTGTACTAAATAAGAATTTTTACTGTCATATTTTTTACATTTTTAAGAATATTACTGTCCAGCACACAAGGATATTGTTCAATCTTATCTCCACTGCTCATGAAAGCCTTGTGGATAATATTTACACAAGTAAAATGTATTAGGGTGTGAATTAAAAATAATCTCCTCTTAATTATAGTACATGTAGTTATAGACATATTCTGTTTTTAAGTAGTTTCATTACCACTTGACTGTGTCTTCAAACTGTATTAATGCATGAATTTGTCATCTGTGCTATTTCTGTTCAGTACGTTTTTGCAGGGTTATTCAGCTGAAGCAGTTCTTACTTATAAGTCAAATTTCTGTTACAGCCTTTTCTCTCTATTTGCAGTATGATTGCAGGGTTATTAGCTTTAACCTCAAAATGGCTGTCAGAACCTTTTTGTGCATAACAACTTCATTTGAATAGAAATTTTAACGTGTACATATCAGTTTCTAAAAAATTCAACCCCAGCAAACGCTGCACATGGCATCTACTTTCATGAATAGCTTCACACAGCATGCCTTAGTAACCACAGCAATTGCCTTGTCATTTTTAAATACCTGTTAACAGTGAAAACTAAATTGGTATCCAGGATTACATATTAACTACAAGTTTGATGTACACATAAGTGACATATATTACATGCACATTATTGCTTTAGTTTAGTCATGTTTTATTGATTTTCATAGGGTAAACCAAAAGCTGGATTTTTTAAACATGTCAAAAAAACATATCCTATGTTTCCTTACACTGAAACGAAAATGAGGTGGGATGAATATGGAGAGATGATCAAGTAAGGAAAAATAACTAATTTCTCTTGATTGGATATATGTTGGCTCTGCCTGGTGTCATGATACAGCAAATCCAGATTGAGCTGTGGTCCTGCTACTGTCTAACAGTGTGGGAAAAGCAAAATAACCTGTCAACAATTTGCAGGATTAGGAGAATACAAATACTCATTTCCAATTAATAGATTCAGAATTTTCCAAAGATTTTCATATATGGCCTGTAAAATTTTGAGCATCTGTTCAAAATTATATTTTTAAAATTGCAAGTATTTGCCAATTCCCATGTGATGACTACTATGTTTGTTGTCTTTTTAGACCTGAAGACTTCATGTTCACAGATCTGGGTCTGGTAGAGGATGAGAAACAGGTTGGTGACAACATTTATACCTAGTTTGACTGTACGATTGAAATTTCAAAAACTGTCATATATGGCACATATCTGTTAGTCTTCCTACATCATTGAGCCTTAATCCACTATACTCTAGCTGGTCCAAAATCGATCATCCATGATTGATTAAATTCTACCAATAAATGCAAATTTGTATACAAATTCTTCACTCAGATAATGCACTTTGTTTATTATAGTAAATACCAGTTTCTAAATTTAACCCAATGTAAAATTAAGGTAAAAGGAGTCTAGAATGGTAGTGCATCTTTATTATCCAAATATTTGATTGAAATAGACATAAAACATGTGCAAACAGTGTATCATTTGCTTGCATTTTATACAAGTAGCTCTAGTAGATGTTTACAAAAACAAAACACCATCCTGTCGTAATCAATGTTCTATTCTTAGTTTATTATTTTTATCACATGATGCTTTCATGTGCAAGAAATACATATTTTTATTTCTAACTATGTATAAATTTAAGATGTTATTAGAAATTATGAACACAGTTGATACATAACAATAGACTGCAGCACAAAGTATTGATATGTAATGCAATTGTTTTGTAGGTGGTCTCAAATAAACCAGATGAGCCTATGCAGGGTAGGTATGCTTAAAGTCATGCGACTCTTTTCAGAGCAGAACTATTTACAAATAATCCATACTTGCAGTAGGAAATTCAAAAGGATACCTTCTTGCGACTAATTGTGTAAGAGGTTATTGTGTATGTGAGAGCTATAAATGGAATGACAGTTATTACATTATCTTACGATTATTATTAGCCGAATGTAATATAGTTATAGTGTAATAGTAATGTAATTATCGAGGTTATATCACATCATGTAACAGTGATTATACTTAATTCTTATTGAACTTCTGTAATTACAGTTTTCAAATAATCCTTTGATATGTTTAGTGTTACTATATTGACTGTTTAATCAGATTTAAATTCCAGCTTGTTATCTGTTTTTTAAGCCTGATAATGAGGGTTCATAGAAAAATATTTCTAAACAATTTGTTTGATATGCAAAAATGTTATCTAATAGGTCACTTATGTATAAACATACAGACTTCTCAGTGCAACCGTATAAACAATTTCAAAATAATCTTCAATACATATATCACATAATTTTTGGTGAAACATGCCCTTTTGTTACTGCATGAAGAGGTCTTGAGGATTATGAAAATATGGTTTCTGTTTATAGATGTCACTGAGTTTCCTACTAAATGTATTGAAAAAACAGAGCATCTCACCATTAATGCCACAGTAACATTTATTGACTTTGAAGGAAGGTCTGATGGGGAATCTGTTAAGAAGATTTTGGCTCAATTGCGTCCAAGACAGTTGGTGAGTGTTTACTTTGAAAAAAATAATGCAAAACAAGTAATAGATACATTATACTTGAATCAGCTTGAATAAATTAGATTGAAATCTTTTTTACTTTTTCCATATTCCCTTTGCTGCAGTTCTATTTTAAACTAGATTTTGGTCCATGGAACTCTAGAAGCCACGCAAGCAGTTGCCGTGCACTGTCGGCAAGCTGGTATTGTACAAGGTCAAGTATTTACACCGAGCCGTAATGAAATTATTGATGCAACAACTGAAAGTCACATATATCAGGTAAGAATTGGTCATCTTTCTGTTCATATTAAATGGGGATCAGAACTGTGTCATCTATATTTCTTTACGCAATAAAAGAGGATATTACAGAAAATGTTTGATATCACACACTATAAATTGTCATCCTATTTATTATTGCAAACTTGGCATATTATGGAATTCAGATAGAAACACTGCCAAAAGTGTGTTCACAGATAGTCTAGGTCAGCATTAGTCTTCTGTAGCAATGAGAATGGCAACATGTTTGATAGAGATTGCTTTCTGTTTGCCTTCTGCAACAAAGATTTTTAATTTCGCTGTATTATTATCTACAAGATCTATTTATTACATATACAGTTACATTAGTTATTTTTTTTATAGGTTAAATTACGTGAGGCTTTGGTCAGCTCGCTTGATTTTGCCAAAACCAAGGAAGCTGAAGTAGCATGGTTGGATGCTATTGTTGAAATGACCGAAAAGAAAGCAGATACTAGTTATATGTATGAGCCAGAAGAAGGTGAAGTTACTGAAGAGTCTCATAATAAAGCAAAAAGAAGACTAAGAGGTTAGTCACAATGTTTTGTAGCTTGTTGGGTAGCAAATCTTAAACTAGTCCCACATTGGTTCCCTTAGCTGTAACAAGAATATCTACATAAACTGCGTACATGGCTAATACTCCTCCAGTTTCTTAATATTTGTGCCGTCTTGGAGGCAGCCAGCTTTATGATGAGTTCATATAATTAATAATGCAAGTTGACCCAAAAGTAGAGAATAAATGACGTTTGGATACTCGTTAAAATCTCTTCCACACATCTTTTTTCAACAAAGAATGTATGGTAATCAGAAAGTTTTCACCTGCAACGTATGAAGAATAAGGATTGTTACAGCTCTACAAATTTCAAAAATTATATGGATTAAGATAATAGTTTATAAAACAAATATCATATTGCGGAAAAATTTATGAAAATATTGAAATAGTTGAGAGGTACTTTAATTTACAAATTGAACTTTTACCATTTTGCAAATTGATAGCAAACCATGCAATGCATTCTTCTACATCATGTTGTTCAGTGTTTTCTGTTTTTTTTCATTAGGGACATCAAAAGCTGGTGCAGATAATCTTGTCCCCACTCTTGAACACATTCCTGCACACAAACTGCCAAGTCATAATTCAGTACTCATCAATGAACCAAAATTATCAGACCTTAAACAAGTCTTAGTACGAGCTGGAATTCAAGCTGAATTTGTGGCTGGCTCATTAGTATGTAATGGAACTGTAGCTGTGAAAAAGGTAATATTTTCCCAAATAGGTTAAAAGGAAGTTGTATAGTAATGTTTCCCATGTTGCTTAATGCCATTCTAAATGAAGGTTTGAACAGCTGCAATTTCTTTGTAGTATAGATAACAATAGCTGGTACATTTTCGTATAGTATCCATCACAAATTCATCTCTTATAATGTTGTGTAAGGTCAGTAGAGTGAACTAGATCGAGAAAAAGTGGATTTTATGATTGTATTTGAGGGACACAGTCAATCAAATCATTCGCATGTGTCGCATCATCAAGCTTGAAGCCCATTTGTATTTATAAGTAAGCTTTGCTGCAAGTGGTGCCTCAGCACATTATGAGGGACAAAATTAGAGTACGCTTTTACCTTTTTATGCCCATTACTATGTAATAGTGAACGGGCATATAGTCGTGTGGCGTCGGCGTATGTGACCTTTTCTTTTTGTTGCTATAACGGCTTCAGCTTTCGTCAGATTATCTTCGTATTGTTTACAGGGTAAGTACAGGTCAAAGCGCAGGTCTGATGTAATTTTGACCTCGATTACTTCCAAGATGGCCGATTGGC